>JAPPVO010001612.1:0-39255 GCA_030407325.1 Camellia japonica | reverse complement strand
TTTTTTTTTTTTTTTTGCACAACCCATATTAATATGACAACTAAATTATAAAATTCTTGCAAAAAACACAAGAAAATTTAAATTTGTCCATGGAAGAGGTTACTTAAGCTCTCTTTTTCTTGCAAAAGTTTTCATCATAATTAGATGCTTGCAAGAAAATATATTTTCCTTTCTATTTCTTTTTTTGAAATCACTCTGCCACTTTCACTTCCCATATTTTCTCTTTCTAAGCAAACAAGGCCTAAAAGCTCACACCAACACCAATAAAAAGAGAAAATTATTCAGTATGTTTGGTTTCAATTTTTTTAATTCAATTTTCTGAAAATAAAGTTTTTTATTTTTCATTTTTTTTTTTGTTTTTAGTGAATATTTTTTAAATTTTAAGCAATTTTTTTACTTTTTTAGATGTATCTTACTTAAATGTATCTAAATAGTAAATTATTTGTGAAAAAATATTTTAAAAAATTAATAAATACACAAAAATACGAAAAATGTACTGAATTTTTGTTTTTTTTTGGTATTTAGTGAATTTTTTAAAGATTTTTTTTCACAAATATTATACTTTCTAAGTGTATTTATGTTAGGTGTGCCTAAAAATTTAAAAAATTACTTAAAATATTAAAAAAATTCAGTGAAAAAAAAAAAAAAAATACAGAAAATGAAAAAAAATTTGAAAAGTGAATTTTGAAAACTAGAAACAAACAGAGTGAGGTTTTCCTTGATGTACATGTGTGTGCGTGTGCCTGTGTGCTTGTGCCAGTGTTGTGTGGATTTGACCTCAGATGACCTAGAAAATGAGGATGAAAATACTGAAGAGAGAGAGAGAGAGAGAGAGAGAGAGAGAGGGGAAAGAAATTGGAACGCACTTGAAGAACTGGTTCCTTGGCAAGTATAACACTTCCTGCCTGATCTGGTGGTTGAGCTTTCACAGGATGATTTTTAACCTACACACGAGAGATAAATTCATGATAAGCCAAAAGTTACATCCGGACAATTCAACAAACCACCAAGTGTTCAGACACAGAAAATCACTGAAAGGCTGGTGAAATTAGCTTGCAAACATTACACACTCTTCTAACAGAAATCAAGATGACAAAACCAACATGATTGTGTGGCCATTTGAAGTTCTTGATTTGATTTGAAAATATAAACACACAAATCTCATAAAAACAACAATGAAAATGCAGGAATTAATGAAGTTTGTTATGCATGCATGCACATGAAAACACACAAAGTAATACTTACCCAACAACGCATGATATCCCAAATAACATCCATCGGAGCATCCGACTTTAGCCCCAAAGGATTCACATGAGTTCCCGATATACGATATCCTGCATTGATGACTGCAGATCGGAATATTACTGCCGAGGGAGAAGTGCATTTTAGTGTTGCACAAAGATTGTGCAAACTAAGAAACAGAGGAACATCAGGCAATTCCTGCAAACAATAATAGATCATTGGAATAGGTGTTAAAAGGTATTGGCAACGACTACATTTTCAGGAAATCACTGAAAATGAAAATATGTTTCAGCCGTAAATTTTTATTTTCTTTATACTAACTACAGATAATTGATTAGCTTAGAGGTAAATTAATAACAAACCTCTGAAATTGTTGTTAGTACAGCAGAGATTCGATCATAAGCGGGATAATGATCCTTCATTGATTTCACATCTGCAAGTATGGAAGTTACCCATTCTTGATCATGAATGGGAGCAGACCATATGGGCCCGCCCATGTTATATTTCTTTCCACAATCGCTGCACTCTTCAGAAACAATGGGACCAAACCCAGGTAGATACCTTATGCTGTTATTCTTGAGAGAAGGGAAGCATAAAAAAGAAACAAAAAGAGAGATAAAATGAGAACATCAAAATATTGTTACAATTAAGCACAAAATAAATATGGAAAACAAATTCTGCACACTAAGTGAGTAGTGTCATAAATATATGCAGGTAGATACCGTTCAGAATACCAATGTAGTAAAAATAATAGTACCTTCAACATAAAAAAGGAAAAACTTTCGTTTCTAATTTGTCATATCAGATAAACTAATGTCTTAAAAGCTATATATTACATGACTACCAAATAGATACATACCTTTGAAACAGTCCTTCCAAGTGACTGAAGATGAAAAGAATCACAACCAGTGCACTGATAAACATAAGAGAGCTTAAGGGGAGTGTTCTTCATTGCACTTGCAGAGCTGCAACCAATAATTCCATATTTCAGTCAAACATAACTAAGCAAGGGCTGAGACCGGATAACAACATGAAGAGAAACGACACTCCAATTGTAGTAATTATGCAATGTTAACCCTACTAGCTAATTTGACAAAAAATCAAGAATATAGTAAACTCACGTATATACACGAACAAAAACTCGAACATAAAAGTCCATCTGAACTGATAGCACCGGAACAATGTATCGCTTGTATCGATTTGCATGGCTCTGCATTTAGGAAAGAAAAGGGAAAAAAATTTAAAACTTACCACTGAATTATAAGCAAAAGATGGGCAACAAGTCTTATATAACAAACAATGCTTTGCAAGTCCAATGGGTAGATGAGATGACTAGGAACCTGCCACAAGAAGCAGACGTTTCAAGGGTGCTTCTCACAGTTTAATTAGTTTATGTGCCACTATAATATCATCTACCCGTACATTAGAAGAGCCGAAAGAAGATAAAAACAGAATTTGAACACTCAACACCTATAAAGTTCCCAAATTTGATAATAGTATCAAAAATAAAGAGGCAAGATCACCAAGATGACTTTGTTGCTTTCTTCTGATCTCATCCTCCTCAAAAAAAAAAAAAATGTCAAGAATTATATTTCTATTTCAAATGTCAAATATAGCGGCTTCATCATGAAAATAGAAGTACCTCAATGCAGGCAAGGAGGATCCTCAACGCCATTTCATGACAATATTTCCCTCTCAATGGATAAGAGCCATATCTAATTCCACAAGCAGCATTAGATAAGCCCGGTAATTAAAAGCTGTTGGTTCTAAACGAGAGGGGGAGCAGAAACCTTACTTGGAATAGCAAACCTCCCCATTACCCCCACACAACACTGCCATATCAGTTGCTGTGCACATCAACATACCTCCATCAACAACTGACTGGATGGTAGAGTCCAAGAACACGGAAGGTGAACCATAAGGATCAAGATCAACCTGAAACACCAAGAAGCAGTAGAAGTATGAATGTTGTCTGGCTCATTGTAACCGTATAAGCAAACATGCCCTCAAAAGTCTCTTTTTCAAAGTCAAAACAACAGGAAAGTGATATCCAATACTCCAGGGTGGTCAGCAAACTGAAACCAGTTCCCATTTGGATTGAGTGATTTGGTGAGAAATGATAAGAAAAGAAGAGAAAGAGAACTCTTTTCTTGGGTATGGTTTATAAGGTAGGTGAGAAATTATGAGAAATAGTGATAAACGGAGAGAAAGAGACCTCTCTTATTATATAGGTTTCATTTCTCACCAAAAGTGGTGAGATTTGGTGAGAAACAAGCTGATTGGGTTGTGTATTTTTTATAATACCAAGATTGCCTATTAAAATCCGAAGGAAGAAAAAGAAATCCCATCTATATCCCTATACCACATACTTTGCTTTCTTACTCATCCAAACATGATAGTGAGAAAACACAATCATTTCTTTTCTTTTATTACCCCACCATCCAAATGAAGTGCCAATTCTTGCTCAGACAGCACAAAAAATTCTGTCATTCAGTTTTCAAATGAAATTGAAAGAAAAGAAATGCTTATCTTGAGAAACTATCACTACAAGTAAATTTTCATACATGTATTAAAAGAATGCATATAAGATAAGATATATACAACATACCACATCAAACTCCTTTGGATGGGTGAGCATATAAACTCGAGCGTCAGCAAGGTGCGACTCCACCTTGGCACATGCCACTGAACCATTGAATTTTATGTTTCTCCTGCATGCTTCAACAGATGCTGCAAAAAAGGAATGTATTCCTCTCATCAATAGATTCAAATATGAAGCAAGTAAGATGCAACTTTTGTAATGTTAAACAACTAGTGAAAACCTGGTAATTCTATCTGTAAACATATATAAGTAGGAAAGAATACCAAAATTTGTATACATTTGAAATAGCATCCTCATATAGTTACAACTCATATGTGCTTGAGCATGCTTGAGGGTGTCATTTCCATGTCAAAGTAAAAAAGGAGTTCCTGAATGATTTGGCATCAGAGAACATAGTCATGGATTATATTAATAACATGAAATACCTTTATCATTGTCCACAGCCACAACTTGACCTATCCCTTCTACTTCACGTGCATATCTTAATGCTCTTAAGCCCGAAGCCGACAATGCCTATTAGGACACAAGGAAAATAGTGAAAATCATATAATAAGTATTAAAATACTGTATGACCTGAAAATTTCTGAATATGATTTAAATAAAAAACTCATAATATTAGAAGATTGTGAAATAAAACCTCAAGCACTCTTGGTGGCTTTAGTTCCCCTTGTACTTTCCCCTCTGGAGTTTTGACTGGTTTTTCTGAGATACTACAAGGTTCATCTGGAGATATCTCTTCTGAATCTTCACATTCACCATTAGATTTCTCATTGTGCACATCTGACCCAGTAGGTGCTTTCAGTTCAGACACATTCTCACCTGATACCTTTTGTGCTGTTTTTGTTCTTCTGGACAGCTTTGTTTCATGCTCCTCTTTCCGTTTGGATATAAATGTCCTCAGAACAGCAATGGATATGTCCCTGTTGTTCACCTGTTTATAGTAAAGTTGCAAGGTCAGATTCCTCTTACTCCGCTAGAGAACAACAAAGTTACCAGCTAGGTCAGGTATTACTCCAACTAAATTATGGTAGCAAACTCGAGAATAAACTATTCCACAGAAGATCTCCAACACGAAGATCAATTTAAGATATATTGTTTCGGTAAGTATCAATTTGAGAAAATAATATGTATGATCTGTTTTACACATGGAAAATGAGTTATCCAAAAGTGCAACATAAATGTCATGCCGCAAACCAAACTAGGGAACAAATATTAGGAGAGACGGTGGAAGCAGAATAGTTCCCCCAAGGGGATAGAGTACGACAAATGTGACTGATGGACAAATGATCAAAATCCAAAAGTGACAAATGAATGTGATCCCTTAAGCTATGCAGAGGTGTAACCAAGCACATTAGGTAGCATTTCAACAACTGCACCCTTTCGAAAGCCCCAAACAAAAGGAATGTTAAAATCGCGATCTAGATCATATGATCGTATGATCCTACGATCTAACTTTGCTAAATAGATCCAGATCCGGATTGCGCTATGGATTGCATGGGTAAGAACTTGGCCGGATCAGGTAGGATCATTTATTGTGATCTGGATCGCGATTATATGTAATCTTGTTTCTAACCTGGTTTCTGTGTAATTGTTTGTACATCAGATTATTTTATCACATAAAGCAGCCCTCTAGCCCATAAGTCAAAGGTAAAACACAACAGACTAGAACATGAAGACCCATTCTCAATCTGTCAATTAGGGCCAAAAAATTTAAGTCCTCCTTAATAGAATTGAGTAAGCAAGGCTGTCTCTCACTCCATAATGGAAATAGTTCGTAAAAAAAGAGGGCGCAATACAACAACAATTTGAAAGATAATTTTTTTAATTCTTCGGTGAAGGGTTGTTTATGGAAAAACAAACACCAAGGTTTTTCTTTTAAAAAACTATAGTCTATATTAGCCCAAAAAAAATGATATACAGACAAATTTTAGCGCCACATAAGTTTGGTAAAACTAACTCAAAAAGTTAACTATGAACATGATCTTCTTGGCAATAATAGGCGTTCAAGAGGTTGGCTCATTGGCTCAATTAGCTAAAGGTAGCTTCAAGAGGTTGCTCATTGGCTTCAATGTCATTCTTTCGATAAGTAACATTTCCCCCCCAATATCCCCAAAAGGAAAACGACTAGCATCAAAGAACCAGAAATGTACACTCCGTTTCAATCACGGGATGAGAAAAGAAGTCATTGCATAACCCATTTTCCCAAAAGAATCCTCACTCAAGAACTAGAATGGATCATGATAATATATCTAACTAAATTGAACAAAACATTCAGTCATCGCCTAGAAAGTTGCTGTAATGACATTGTTCTGTAGTTTAGCCAACAAAATACAAAGGAGACCTTTGTAACAAGTTCACATAACCCACCAATTTTCAAAAACCCAACTTTACAATCACAACCACACAAAAATTATGAATTGGGTCCTAATTCAGCAATCACAACAAACAGCTTAGCCCATAAAAAATTCAGTTCAGTAAGTCAAACAAAATTACAAAAAAATCAGACTTGGACACAATTCAGTACATTATATAAATCAATAGAGAAACCAAAATGAACCACCAAAAAAACATTATTGAAAAAGAAACGCTATTTTGACCTGGGTTTTGTTGTAAAAGACTTCGTTTTTGGCGAGCATGAGAATCTCAGCCTCTCCTTCCTTGATTATTGTGAAATCGTTAAGATCAGATGACATTACTGTTTTGCTTCCCTGCTTCTCTCCTTCCCCTGTTTTTTCATTATCACCCATCTCTTTTTCTGATGGTTCAGAGGGTTTTCCTGATTCTGGGTTTTGCTTCTGCGGCGGCGGAGGCTGGTGGAGCGAATAAGAAGGGGAGCGTTCTGCTTCTTGCGATAAAATTTTTTTAGCAGCCTCAAAGTTTGGGAAAGAAACAAGCTCTTGAGAGACTAAAAACAAGTTAATATAGACAGTTGCAATGTGGAAACCCTAACATCCCTCTTAATTGATTTTTGACCCCTTTAGACTATCTCCAACGGTGAATCAAACCCAGTATCAGATTTAAATTTTGATAAAAAATTCACTTTTTCACGCTCCAACGGTTGCACCAAAGTCATACCAAAATGAGAATTCAGCAAACAAAACATCAAAGTGAGATCAAGACACAGATTTTACCAAATCACTGTTACTGACCGTTGAAAGTGGTACACCGATCAACCACTCGGTTACCCGGCCGGTTGACCAATCGGTCGCCCGGTTTCCTTTAAATTAGGTAGGTTCAAACCGGTCAAAAAAAGGTTCAAACAGGTTAAAAAAAAAAATAATAATTTATTTTTGCCTACCCGGTTGACCGGCCGGTCGACTGGCCGGTCAACCAACCGGTCAACCACCTGCAAACAATTAATGAATTGGGTAGAGTCTTTGGATGAATTTAGAAAGGATGAAGACTCAGGGAAAGTTGATGAGAGAGAAAATTATTGGGTAGAGAGACCAGCCAAGTGCATCAGAAAAGTTGAGAAGGATGAGAATTTTGTCTTATTGTTTATGTTTTTTGTATTCCATGAATTGGGTAGAGAGACCAGTCGGTTGCATCAGAAAAGTTGAGAATGATGAGAATTTTGTCTTATTGTTTATGTTTTTTGTATTCCATGAATTTCCATATTCCCACAAATTTGTAAATTATGTCCAGAAACAAAACATCGGATCAAAGAGAGAACCAGGCTTGCAAAAAAAGCTACAAATATATATATATATATATTTACACTTATCGGTCGACCAACCAGTCGACCCACAAGATTTGATGATGAACCGTTGGAGCATGAAGTATCAAATTGAGGAAATGACTATTTTTTTACTCAAATTTGATGAAATATTAGGTGAATCGTTGGAGATGCTCTTAGCACTTGCATCAATTTCATCAACTGTTTTTTTAGATTGGTTTGGGAATTGAATTTTTTTTTTTTTTTGAATTTTTTAATAAAAATATGTGTAAAAAAAAGATAGAGGGAGTATATTAACTTTTTAATTAAACTGTTAGATGAACCGTGTATTGCACAGCAATTTGTTTTTGAAATAAAATTTTAATTTTGTGTCTTAATATTTTGTGTAGAAAATTTGAACAATTAAAAGTCAAATATAAATAGATTTGGTAACAGCTGATGTAAATAGACTCACAAAAATAATTTTTTTCAATTTTTTTTTTTTTAAAAAAAAGAACCATTCTCAGCCTAAAATCAAATCCTCATTTAGTTAATTAAATTTAGGATAAATTACAAATACACCCCTGATATTTGTTTAAAATACGAATTGTCTCATGTGATTTGAAAAATTACAAATACCTACCTGTCAGAATTTTTTATTTAACAAAATTAATTAAAAAAGTGAAATTTCTAACTATTTACCTATATAATAATAAAATTATCTGAATTATTAATTGAAATAAAATTTTAACATTATTGAAAACTGTTAATTAAGTTGATGATTTATTAATGAAAGGACCGATTTATTATGAAATTAGAAACCTTATGGGCATAATGTAATTTCTAAAATCACAGGGGGTAATTTGTAATTTAAATAATATCAGGAGGTGTGTTTGTAATTTATCCTTAAATTTATCAAAAATCATGAATTTCACTTGTATAAAAAAATTGAAAAAAAATAAAAATAACAAAAAATTCTATAATATACAAATTATGACTTGATTATAACTCAATGTGTATTGTTTTGATTATTAATTCAAAAGGTCTTTACTAATTTCTTATATTTTTGTTATATCTAAAGTGGTGCATCGAGTATTTAATCATACTTCAAGTAATATTTGATTATGATCTATTGTATTACTTTTATATGACAATATTTAAGTATTTTATTACACGAAAAAAGTGTTTAAAATGAGTTGATTCAAAAATAAGATTTATACTTATATCAGTAAAGTTTTCAAAGTTAGAGAAATGCTATGTATCTCAAATATTCTATCAAATATTCTACCAAATCTTTCACATGGGGTGGGACTCACACAAATCCACATGTGTGTGGGTCTTACACTCATGTGAGAGGTTTGATAGAATATTTTGGGTCCGTAACATAAAAATTACAAATTGAAATCATAAAAAATGTGCTCAAAAGGAATCATGCACAAAATCTCTATATCTTTAATAATTTTAGTCCTCAAAGGGGTTCCGATTAATTACGTGATACATCATAATAACCGCAAAATTTTTATTTCAGCTAAATTATTTTTGTATATCTTTTCTACCAAAGCTCATGAAGGTACATTATCAGTATTACTATAAATTCAAAATTTTTATTTAAAACTTATTTAAGAAACATTAATAGGGTGTCTTACATATACACAATTATTTTCAATGAATCATTATTTTTAAAATAATATTTCACACTCTGTATCATTTGACATTTGTCAATTTATCATCTAAAAACTTAACAAAAAATTGAGTTCCATTATTTTAATTTATCAATATCAAATTGAACACTACACGTATATGTAAATCACTTCTAAAAATATGATGTCTGACATAAAATCACAATGGAATTAATTTTAATTAATGTAATGATATTTTATATTATAATATGTGTTACAAAAGAATAATATTAATTTTAATTTAAAATAAAATTTAAATTTAAATTATTTATTTTGATAATCTTGACATTATCGTCCTATAAAAGTGTTAATTGAATATTTATATATAATATAATAAATTTAGTTAAATTATTTGTTTATTTTGATAATATTAGTTCTATTGTGCTATAAAAGTGTAATTATCATATAATGATTTTCTATGATATACATTAAATTATAAGATAGCAAAATAAACATTCATTTTGATATTAAAAATAATAGTTAAATTACAAAGACAATTAGTAATATAAAATTAAAAGTGATTATAATTATTTAATTTTAATTTTATTTTTATATTTATTTGGAAAATAAAATATACAAAAATAAAACTACACAAAATTTATTTAAAAGATTAAATATAAATATATTGTAATTGGATTAAGAAGAAAATACATAAATTAAATATGTAGAGTATTGATTTTTTCTTTAATATTCTTTTTGAATTATTCATATATATTATATATAGGTATATAAAATTTAAATTAAATATAAATATTTTTTAATAAATAATTTCATGTTAAATAAAAAATTAAATATAAATTAATATTAAGACTTCAATAAGATAGACAAAAAATAAAAAATAAAATTAATTTGATTCGTGCGATGTATATAATTAAGCATATTCTATCTTATTTATTTATTTGTATATCGAGATATTTTTTTCAAATATCATAATAATTAAATTAAAATATCAACTATATAGAAGAAATCTGATAACAATAAAACTAAATATATAATGAAAAATATGTGAAAAATAAATATTTATCAAATAGAGTCCATATAAAATTAATTATTATAATTGAAATTGAATTTGTATAACACTTTATAGATAAAAGGAAAAAGTATGTTGATGTGACTTTGTGCCATTTCACCTCTCTACTTTTTTTTTACATGTTTTTAAAAAAAAAATAAAAAAACTAACTTTTAATTAACTTTCTAAAGTAACTCTATGTTTATGATTACTTTTTGACCATCATATATAAGATTAATAATTTTATTTACTCATATGGCGGATAACAAAAAAATATAAATGGAAGGTGGGTGAAATAAATTTTCAATGACAATTCCCATTATTTGATGGGAATGATTAAAATTATTTTTTTTATAATTAGTTTTTGATTAATTTTGATGATAGAATATTGGTATAAAATACAAAGCCTAGGAGGCACAGCACCAGTTGTGAGCTGGGGGGTGGTTCAAATCTATTTCGATAATTCGAATATATTATAAGATTCGTCGAGTAAATTATCTATGAAAAAAATCAAATCAATTAGGCATCTATAACCTATAATAAGACCACATTTATATTTTTTTAAAAATAAATGATTAACATAATTTTGATACTTTTTTTAAAAATAATTATAGTTTGATCATGGAGCTACACACATCCGATTAATCTTATTTTTTTATGTGAATAATATACTCAATAAATTCTATAATATAAACTATTTAAATTATCAAAATAAAATCAATACAAACCACAACCTTATCGTCACAACAGAGTGTTGCGACAGCACCATCCTCTCAGGGCAATAATACCTTTTACCAATAATTCAGGAAGAAGCTGTGGAGTACAAATTTTTATTTTATTTCTCATGACAATAAAAAAAATTATTTTATAACCAATTTATAAATACTTTTAGTCTTTTAATGCTGAAATGTTATTCTCCTAATAATTTATAAGAAAAATTAGTCTAAGGTCCATTTTTTATTTTTAGTAATGTAAGAAATTCACAATATTATTTTATAATGTTTAAAGTCCCTCAACCCTACATCCATTTATTATAGAGAAATTTGACTCTTTCAACCATGACACTCAATCTCCGACAAAGACAGACCGGTATTTCTCTCTTTCTCTCTCTCTAGATCTATCGATCTAATTTTATTGCCCTACCTTGCTGTGAATTACGTTGATCGATTCTTGTCGAGGAATTCAAATATATCAGTAAAATCTATCCACTTTGAGTAATTTGATTTGATTAAATGTGTTTTTGATTGAATATTTGATTTGATTTCAATTCTTGATTTAGCCGATAGAGGGAAATCCGAACAAGAACATAAAACTTTTTACGATTTGCTGTCTTAGGCTTGCTTGGAAGATGAGGCACAAGAAATTCTGTCACCGAATTCATAGTGAATCTCTCTCTCTCTCTCTATATATATATATATAATGTTAGGTTTAGTATGTGATTGGATGATGTTGAATAGGAAAGACGAAGACTTGTCACGAATCTACTTCGGATTAGGATAATGAACCTTCGGATACGAATGCTCTGGAATGGAGCATGCGATCCTTGAATGCGATATGCGTCATCGATTACTTCTACCTGTCTTTAAACTTGGACATCCACAACCAATTCAGGGCTTCACTCGTCCTCACATTGCACAAGCCATTACCACAGTTCAAGGGGGTAAATTTACTATAATTACTATTTTATTCAAGTTAGTTGATGATTTGTTTGGTTTCCAAGAAAACCAAAGAAAAGCAAAGACAGTGAAAATTATGATGGATATATATTTGGGATCAACTAAACAAGAATTGTGAAACCAAAATTTAAAATTTTCCTTTTCATTTTCTTGCCAACTAATCAATGATTTGTCCTCTATAATTTGATTACAGATATCAGATTCATACGGTTCAAGCCGTCAATAATCGCGACATCGGAAATTCTGAGTTCTTCATTGTAGGCTTTTCTCGCGCAATTCCTTTAACGAACAGAAGTGGTCCTCCGTTGCCACTGTATTGATAAGGTAATAGAGTAATTGGCAACATAAATTCTATCATTTGCCACTTGTTTGGCTCATGAGAAAACAAAGAGTGGAAAAAAGAAAATAATTCTTTTCTAAAAAAACTATGAATTTTGTTGTAATGTGTACCAATGAATTTAACAAATACAGAATTCTCTTAAGAACTCATGATTTATAAATTTAATTTTCTTTCGGTTTCTCAACAGCCAATCAGAGAAATTAAAGTAGATTACAACAGTAGAGAGAGAAAAAGAGAAAGAGATTTACAGAGAGATTTCCATTCTCTATGAACAAAGCTAGAGAAATTTCAATTTTCTCTGAATTTCTTTGGTTTGAACTTAGAAAAATTTCAATTTTCTCTAGTTTGAACCTAGATAAATTCTCTACACGTAATTTTTCTAGATCAAAATTTATCTGGAAGAATATTAAGGGACTTTAGCCATTATGAAAATATTTCTCCAGTATTACCATCTTGCGATGTTTGGTTCATTTTTTCAAACTTGTTTTTGATTTTTTTTTTTTTGAAAAATTAGTAACTAGTTTGAGTTTCTTTCTTTTGTTAATGTTGAGGTTCTTTCTTTGGAAACAAATTGTCTAGGAAGAAATTCTCAGAATTTATCTGGAGAGAAATTCTTTGGGAAGTCCAGAAAAATTCTCTGGATCGAATTTTCTCTGAATCAATGTTGAGGGACCTTAGACATTATGAAAATATTTGAATATCCTTTATACCATAAAATCTTAATATCAAGGACTCTAAAAAAAAAATCCCCTAATTTATAACAATTAAGAATGGCCAACAATTATGTATTATTTTGGTAATTGTTATATTCTTTGGATGTTAGTTGAAAAGCTAGTTAAGTGGCTAAAAATAAGTTTTTATTTATTTTTTTTTTATAGAAAAAAGTTAAAAGTTAAAGGTTTTAAAAATAAATAAACCTAATTTGTTTTACAAATTCATAAGTTTCTTTTTCTAATGACTTTTTAGAGTGACAAAACTAAAATGAACTTTTTGAAGGGAAATAAATATTACCAAATAAGCTATGATTTTTTTAGTAAAATAATTTTTTTTGCCAGTAAATTGATTTTTTAGCTAGTGACAAAAGAAATCTGAACTTTCTATTTAGATATGTATACCATAAATTTATAATTTTTATCATATAATAACATAATCTATATAACAATGGAAGGGTTCATTTGAAAATGTCTTTGAAATTAATGGTTCAGATCTATCTAATTTAAAAAGCAATGGCTCAGATTTATTTTTAAAAATATCTCTCTCACAAACTATCTTAATGATTTAGATTTGTCCAATTTAAAACAATGGCTGAGATTGAAAAGAGTTTCAATGGTCTAGATTTATCAATGACTAAAATTCAATGGTCCAGATTTGTTTACCTATGAACTCTCACCAACCCACTGCACTTTACCAGGTAAGGCACTCTTTACATCATATGTATCTATGAGCAAAGCTCTGAGAAAGCTTTGAAGAAGGAAGAAAGCTCTGAAGAAGGAAGAACAAAGCTCAATCGAAAGCTCTCTTCTCCACCATCACCAAGTAAGGCACTCTTCTCTTCTCACTTTCTTTTTGTTTTCCATTCATTTTTTTACCTCTGTTTTTTTTTTCATCATCCCGTCATCCCCACCTTCAGTTTGAATGCTAAACAATGGCTCAAATTTTTTTACCTTTAGTTTGAATGCTAAACAATGGAAGAATATAATTTTTTTTTTTTTTACCTTCAGTTTGAATGCTAAACAAGGGCTCAGATTTATTTTTCTCTTCCCTGGCTTCACCCATGGTTTTTTTCTGAAACAAAAAAAAATTCTGAAGCAAAAAAATTTGTCTCACATTCGAACCACACTGAAATTTAAACATTAAAGGGTGTCTTCCTCTAATAAGGCTTGAGGTTTTTTGAAAATGTCTCAAAATGTATCAGAGATACATTTTGAATGAAGGGTTGAGATTATACTTATCAAACATCTATGGGTCAAGATGATTTGTTTGTTTTAGCTTTTTCCCTCCAAAATGTGTCTCTTCACTTTCTCTGTCTCTCTTTTCCATGTTAAGAGATAGATTCATCTCTCTCTCTTCTTACATACTCCACCAACTCTCCATTTTCCTCTCTGGTTTTAGCTCAAATTTTTCTCTTAGTTTCGGTTCTGCAATCTCCAGTAACTCTTCATAGGTGACACTTATATTCTTCTCTGCTCTTTCACTCTTCTAACCTATGAAATGGGTTTCTATTTCTGTAAATATTGAAATGGGTTACAAATATGATGGATTTTGATTTCATTGAAGTGGGTTTCTGTTTCTGTATGTATTTTAGAAAATATGATGGGTTGAAAATTTACATTTTCTTTTTGTATATTTCTATTTCATTGATTAGTTGCAAATATGATGGGTTTATATATTTCTATTTCATTGATGGGTTTTGTGTGTGCTGTTTTCTGACCACACTGCCAAACAAGTACTCAACTGGAGAACACCAATAGAATAGATTGCGTCTGAACGACCTGTTACAGAAAGATGAGACTCTGGCGGTGGTTCGTCCACCCGGGGGCACTCCGACGATTAAGTCAGTAATCAATATCTCTCAAAGATAGCCATGTGCTTAACTCACAAGCCAGAATACAAAAAGCGTACCTTAGACCCATGAGGGTGCCTTACTTTTAAAGTTAGCACTGACCTGATCCCTATAGAAGCCTAGCTTCAATGGACTCTGGCTCAATGCCTATCTTGGACTCCCAGTTAGATAGAGATAAACTCCCTAGAAGCTTTATCCTTATCCAGACTGAGACCCTTTTCCATTCTAGGACTCTTATCCCTTATCCACTTATCTCGGATTCCGGTATCTCCGCAGATAACCTCGGCCTAGCCGAGATCACCTCGGCATCATGACTAAGACACGTGGCACCTTGGCTGGCACTTCGGTGCCACCTTGGCCACGTGTTGTTATTCAAAAAATATGTCCCCACAACTGCCCCCTAGGTTCTATTACCTCGGCATCCTGAGGTGATGGAACCTATATCATTTAAACCATATAGCACGTCGGCTAAGCTTACTCTATCCTTCATTATCGAGGTCATCATTCGTCGGCTCCATATGACCAAAACTTCAGTGTGTTTTATCAATGCCTCTTGAACTAAGAGCTAAGTTTTCCAAGTTCTTTAACCGAGATCGTTCCCTTAGCCGAGGTCTTTGCTTCATTAAATCAAAAACTCCAAGAGTTTCTACACGCGTATGAGCTGTCACGCACAGCAACTCAATCGTTTTCGCCACGCATCTCCTCCTTATTGAACCGTACCTGACACGCGCCATCAAGTCACGTCGTTTTTTAGTGCGCCGCTTGACAGGAACGTCGTCTTAGGCACATTCAATACCATTTTGCCACCTTTTCGTGTTTTGATAAAAAACACTTCTCTTTCTTCGTCTTTTCACTTTCACATCTTCGTCTTCTCCCAAGCTCTCTCTCTCTAACTTTCCCCAAACCCTCCATTTCTGTTCTTGCGAAGCTTTCTGCAACTACTTTCATTTTTCCCCTCCGGCGAGGCTTTCAACGTTCTGCCATGCGTACCACCATCGTTCAACTCCGGCGTACCTCACACCGACGTCACTCCCTCTGGTAAGTCGCTGCTTTCCCTCTTATCAATTTGTGTTTTTCCTAAAAAACTCCACTGCATTATTTGCTGCCATTACGAACCTGTTCATGTTCTTGATTATTAATTTGTGCGTTGAATCCTACCATGTATTGAGCATGTTTGTTTCATGATTTTGCTTCTACCCAATCTCTTCCAAAGTACACACACACTGCTCACATACTTGTTTATTTTGCCACTGTTCTTGGCCTTGTACACATTTTGTCACAGTGTTCTTTGAATTCTTGCTCGTCTTCTTGAGTCTGAATTACTGTTGTTTTCTGTTTTCTTGTTGTGTTTTCCAGATTTCTGCTTTCAATTCTTATTTTCATAGTCTTAAGTTTTGGGATTTGTTTTAGAACTCCTATCCTTAGGAAAAATTGAAACGAATTCCTCCTAGATCTTGAAAACCCTTTCCCCAGTTTCTGTTTTTGAGTTAAGCCGAGGTCCACTTAAACCCAGATAAAACACTTCCTTCTGAAATCCAACACCTTGTCCCTCTTAGTCGACATCATGGGTATGTTTAGGTGGAGGGTAGACACCCTTGCTAAGCTAGAATACTTTAGGCAAGAGTTCTCTATCTCTGCCGACATTCATCTCAGGTTGGCTGGGGAGGAGAACTCCATTATGCCCAAAGACGACTCCATGCCCTTTCCAGTAATAGCCTTCATAGAGTGTGAACTTAGGTTCCCTCTTAACATCCTCTTCCGAGAAGTCGTTACTACTATAAACTCAACCCAATGCAGCTAGCCATTAACTCTTACCGAGTTATTAACGGTATCATTGCCCTAGCTAGTCGAGAAAATGCTAGGATAACCTTAGCCGATATCCAATACTGTTATACAATGTGTGGCCTGAAGTCAGAAAAGGGCTATATCTATTACCTTAAGCCGAGATCCACAGAATACAAACTCATCGCCGACCTTCCAGACTCCAACAAGGGTGCTGGAGACGATTATTTCATCGTCTCGGGTAACTGGGAGTTCCCACCAGATGACGACCTTCACTTCTACCCTTTAAGCCGAACAGCGTTCAGAGAGGGGAATGGTAAGAGCCAAGTGTCACTTTACTTGCTTTCAAGTCTTTTATTTATTTCTGATACTTTTGTATGTTCTAACGTTTGCTTGTTATACTTTGCAGTCGTTTCTCAACCACCAAAGGACTTCCGCAAAACATTTTATCCCAGCAAGGATTTCAAGAAATTGTTGGGTTTGCCAGTTGACTAGCGGAAAGCCCCTCTGCTGCTTAACTACATCCCAACTTACAAATCTGTACTACCTGACGTCCTAAAAAAAGCAAGTCTCCTCTTTCTGCTACAACTCCTCCTACAACTTCATCACCTCGGCTAGATCAAGCCTCCACATCTGACCTAGCAAAGTAGCCAACAACTTTTGCTCCACAACTGATTCCACTCTCTCAACGCCAACGCCGACGTCGAGTTCCACTTCTTGCCCCCGCAGGTAGAACTCGTAGCCGAAGACGCCGAAGTACTGAGGCATCGGCTTACGATCCATCCAATCCACCAACTGCACTTCCAGCGATTCGTCTGGCACTAAAGTTATTGTTGCCGTTTCTGCCGATGAGATGGGGCGAAAAAGGGCCGTTTCTGAAGACCTTCTTGCCGACATCCCCAATGTCGTTACAGTGTGTAGACACCCCATTTTTGACCGTCTTCAAGACTTGGACGTCATAGTTTGAACACTCGATGATCATCTATGTTCGTGTTCATTTTGAGTTCCTGAAGGTCTTGGCTGTGCGCCTTGCCTTGGAGCCTCTCAACTTGTCTGTTTTGTGCTTGGTTGTGGACCAAGGGGCGTGTAGCTTTGCTTCTTGGGGAAGAGGGTGGCCTCTCGGCCAGCCCTAGAACCCATCGGCCATGGATTGTGTCCATCGGCCATCAGTGGTGGCCGGTCGGCTACACTGATGGCCGGTTGGCCTCATTAATGGCCGGTCGGCCACTAATGATGGCCGGCGGCCTTTTTTATGCTTTTTCAGATATTTTATGTGCCATCTGTGCTAGCTGTTGAACACTGAAGCCATCCTTCATAAGCTTTTAGCTTGTCAAGGAAGCTTTGGCTTGCATTTTCTATATAAGGGGAGGTCCCTCCCCCTTTAGAGGGGTTTAGAAATTTGAGAAGCAAAAATTCTCTCTCTCTCTAGAATCCTCCCTCCCTCTCTCTCTCTCTCTCTATATATATATTGTGCTTCAAAGTGTATTTTCTTCACATATTTGCACTAGAACACCTAGTCAAACACCACTACCTAGTTACTGAGGTGCTTGAGGGTCTATTTGGGCTGTTGAAGGTTGGTTTTTTTTTGGCTCAGAAGTTGCTGTTTTGAAGTTGGGCTTCAAGGGTGAGAATCTACCTCTTTAAGCTTTGCTTTTGTACATTGGTTTGGCCACCCTTGCATGCTATTTTTGGCCTAGATTTCAACTACAAAAATCTTTTTTTTTAAGTGTTAAAGGTGATTGTTTGAGGCCTTGTATAGCGATCCCGGTTTTTCCTTCCTTGTTTACTGTATTCCGAACTTAGTTCCGTGGATGTGTTGTTGTCGTATTCTCATTTCCGTCCTTCACTCTTTGTATGTGAGTCTTGGGTTGTGTTGGGCAGGTTTGAAACAGGTTGGTTATGTTTAGAAACCTAGAGTTGATCCCCAGAATTTTGCCTTCACGCTCGAGCGGAGCTTTTGACGCTCGAGTGAGCCCTTTGAATTTGCTTTTCCGCTCGAGCGGGCATTTTGATGCTCGAGCGTGATTTTCCATCTCTTAGTATCTTGTCTGCAGGTCATTGGACGCTCGAACGTCCACTTTCACGCTCGAGCAGGGACCATCGACTGCAAAACTTCTAGAAGTGTGCATCCGGCGATCGAGCGGCACTTTTGACGCTCGAGCGGGGAGTTCCACACTCGAGCGGACCTGTTTGTATATCAGTCCGAATTTTGACTTTTTGGATCACTTTTTCGGCACCTTCTCTCTCTCTAACTTTTCAAAACCTCCATTGGAGAGCTCCTCACTCTAAACTTCAACTTCTCTCTAGGGTTTGATCTAGTTTGAGTGATCTCCTACCTTGGTCCCTTTGTATAAAGTGTAGAGCTTGGCTTGGGCTATATTTCCATCCGAAAATCTTAGGTTTTGGAGCATTTCGAAATTCATCATCTTCTCCATTTGGTCTCATCTTTTGAGGTAGGGATAACTACTTACTTTTATGATCTTTGACATAAACTTTTGGTCATTTTGATTTAATGTTGAAGTTGGGTAATTTTGGGTGTTAGGGTTTCAAATTGTATAAAGAGGGGTTTTGTTCTTTAGGCCAATACACGTGTATTTTGGGTCTCAAATGGGGTTATTGTTGTTTATTGTTGATATTTGAGCCTTTGGGTTAATGTTGAGAAAAGAGGAAGAAAAGCCCTAATTTAATGTTATGAATTAATTTGTATAATTAATTTGGAAGGTTATGGAAATATGAAATTGAGTTGGAAATGATGAAATTGGCTTAAAATAAGGTTGAATGGTGGAGTTGGATTTATAAATCGCTCACTTTTGAAATTGTTGATAACCTATTTGTTGATGCATTTATTATCTGTTTAGAAATAATTGCTTTGGGCCATCGGTGGAGGATAGTCTTGAATGTTGTAGACATTGCATGATAATTAGGTGAATTAAAACTAATCAGTTGAATATGTCATTGAATATGACGGTTGGAATAATACATCGAATGTGTGTATTGATTGATCGTGTATATGATAATTGTTTATATACATTGTATTGTGTGGGAGGAGATAGGGGATGTACTCCACGGTTTGAGAGGAGATAGGGGATGGACTCCTAAACCGGATATTATTTGGGAGGAGATAGGGGATGGACTCCATTGATACAACAAATCTATATATCATTTGTGAAGTATGGAAGTGTTTAATATGAGTTGTTATCTCATGTGAATTGTGAATTATGGAAGTGTTTTATTATGAGTTATAATCTCATTTAAATTGTTGATATTGGAAAGGTTTTTAACATGAGTCGTAGTCTCATGGGAATTGTTTGGCCAGGTTCTGAGCCATGTTTATAAATCGAAATTGTTAAGTAAAGGAAAAATGGAATGAAACATGGACATACCTGTTATGAAATTGGGTTGTGCTGTATGTTGGTTTATATTGGTTAAACATTTATCAAATGCTAATGTTTTAGTTATTGCTTATATTATGTTTAGCATATCCCTACTGGGCGTTGGCTCACCCTATATGGGACATTATTTTCAGGTGCAGGTGATATGCCGCCTCCAAAGTCTTAGCTTGGGAAATTGTAGAAGTTGAAGGCTTATCTTTTTGTGATTATCTTTTTGTATTATATGTATATCAAGCCAAGGGCTTATTTTGTGTAAAGAGTTAGAACTCTATTTTTGTTGAACCCAAGTATTGACTTGGAAAGTTGTAAGCCTATAGGGCATTTACTTTTGTTGTCAACATGTAATATCTCTTGTAAGAATACTCTGATGATTGGGAATATGATACCTCTTTCTTGTATCATGATTGTATGATTATGGGTTATTTTGAGGGCGTTACAACTTGGTATCAGAGCGTATCGGGTTTGAATACTTTGAGTACGTGGGAAGTGGTTAGTACCACAATGGGTTTGTCTTGCTTGTTAGAGACTTAGATGTAATGTTATGTGCTTATGTAATAACATGTTTATGTGACTACTTGGGTATGAGATTTAATTTCTAGGATATTGATTGGATCCTTGGGTTTCTGGGAGTCCTATTGGAAAAGCACTTGATCAATGCTGTTTCTAACTAGAACTCTAGCAACGCCTCGGGACTGTTATTATCCGGAAATGAAATTCGTAAGTGCTTATGTGATTATGTGCTTACGTGGAATAAATTACAGTTGTCCATTGTATTAGGACGTGGGTGTTATAGCTTCGGCACATTTGTGAATGTGCTAATGTTCTTCGTTACCTTTATTAGGATGTCAGGACGAGGACGTGGTGGTAGGCGAGGTAGGCCTAGGAGGCAGGAGATGCCTATTGTAGACACCCCATTTTTTACCGTCCTCAAGACTTGGACGTCAACGTTTGAACACTCGGTGATTATCCATGTTTGTGTTCGTTTGGAGTTCCCGGAGTCCTCGGCTACGCGCCCTGCCTCAGGATCTCCGAACTCGACCGTTTTGTGTCTGGTTTTACACCAAACACTTGTGTTTTGCCTTGGAGGGGCAGGGAATGCCTTGTGAGGCATCCCCACACACCACCGGCAGTGGCTAGAGGCCACCGGCTGGTTTTTGTTGCCATCGGCAATCTATGTTGCCGGTCGGCACTCTTTGTTGCCGGTCGGCAGTCAATTTTGTCAAAATGACATTTTTGGCCGGCCGACTACTGTTCAGCTGCTTTTGGAGATATTTTGAAACAGCTGTCTTGCATTGGCTTCCCCTCCATACACGTGTATGGATGGATGGCCCTCTTGTTAGCTTACCTTGTAAGCTTTACAAGATTGGCTCCTCTATAAGAGGAGGCCTTCTCTCCCTTGTTCTAGGGTTAGACAAGTTGGAGAAGAGAGTTAGAGAGCTCTGGTTTTAGGGTTTAAGATAGTGTATCTAACCTATATCTATATCTCTCCCTCTCTTGCCTTTGTGTGTGCTTTAGGCTTAGTTTTGTGCACAAACACCTACTATCACACCATCCTCTTGGAACTGAGGATTTGAGGCTTGTTTTTGGAGCTTTGAAGCTAGTTTGGAGCTCAAGAAGGCTATTGGAGCATCCTTTGTGAAGGTGGTCTACAAAGGTAAGAAACTTCCCTTTTATTTCCCATTTTTGCATCCTATTTTTGCCTATCTTAGAACATTTTTTGTGCTTAGTGTTTAATACAAAAAAGTTCTGTTTTTAGGCCCTCTTGATAGTTTATTAAGAGTGTTTTGTGCTTTGGGGAAGTTTGACCCCTCTTAGGCCTTGTAAGGCCCTTGTTTTGTGCCATTTTGTGCAAGTTTCGAGACTTTGGTGTTTGGGCCTCTTCACCACTGAAATCTTGAGGGATTTCAGTGGTGGAGATGATGCCTTGAAGTCTCCAAAAGGGGAGAGCCACCCCCTCTCCTTGTTGTCCTTGAAAGGGACCATTTTTGGTCTCTTAAGGAAGCTTATGTTCAAGTGTGTGTTGAGCATGCCATGACTGTTTTTCATGCTTATATTGCCATAATATAACATGGTTTTAAGTTGGTTTTGGTACACCATGCATGCTTAGCATACCTACCATGTAATGCCTTGTAATTGCCTTAATATGCCTTAGGTTGTTAGCCTTTGTTCGAGCATGTTTTAGGCTTAGCCTTGTGAATGTTTTGTGCTTATTTTGCCATGCTTTAGGTCTGTCCATAGTTGTTTGGATCGATTTTGGCATGCTTAGTATAGCTCCTTTGCATTTGTGGCTTGTCGGGCTTGTATGCCTCAAGTATGTGGATGTGTAGCATGTGTTGATTGCATCATTTTGGTGGTTTGGAACCACCCAACATGTTATTTCAGTCCCTTTGACATGCTCATATGCTTACCTTGGATGCCTCTTTGTTGCCTTAAAAGCATGTGTTGTATGCCCTATGTCTTGACCATTGTGCATGCCTTTGAATTCAAACCATTTAGATGCCATCTAAGTGGTCCTTTGGGCTTGATTTTGTGTGCTAAAACTCTGATTTTAGTTGCTTAAGTCTTGCCATGTTAGGTCTTGTCAAGTGTAGTTCAATGCCTCTTGGCTTGCCTCAAATACTTGGGCCATTTGCATGCTTTTGTTTGTCTTGTTTGAGTTGGTTTGGCACCTCTTCTAACATGATTTCAGAGCTTAACTCGCATGCTAATTGTTCATATTTGTGCCCTTTTAAATGTGTTTAAAAGTTGCCCCATTATGCTTTAAGTATTGGACCATGAGTGCTCGCATGTGTGTGTGCATTTTGGCCTTCATTTCCTTGATTTTGGCTACTGATTTTGGGCCTATTTGGAGTTGCCTAAGTCATGTTTAAGTCCACCCCTTTGCTTGGTTTGCATGCTTGCCTTGTATGTGTGTTTGCATACTAGCATTCTTGTTTGCATCCCATGTTGCATACTAGTTGACACACTTAGGATTGCGCACATAGACATGCATGCCTTGTTCCTTGATCTAGTGATAGGAATTGGGCCCCTTTATTTGTTTGGTTTGCATGCATTTGAAATTGAAAGTGCACACTCGATTCTTTAGGCCATTATGTATGGAAATGCGTGATTGGTGGCTCGAGAACCGAGGCACATCCTCCCTTGAGTCATTAACATGATAGGGAATGTGATTGGTGCATACATAGCTTGAATAGCATTGCCATGCAAGATTTTGCCCTCTGCTGCTGTGAGTTGCAGGTTCTGCAGGAACTTATTGCCGGCCGGCAGTATTTAGTGCCGACCGGCATTCAATCGATGGCCGGTGGATCTATTTTGTGCCGATGACCACATCCTAGTGCCGGTGGTCACTTCCTCCAGCCGGTGGTGATTTCCAGTATCCAGAGAGGCATCCTTGAGACTTTGGCAGTTTTCAGAGGAGCAAAGCAGGGAAAACAGAGGCAGACTATGCATGGCAGTGCGATTCCGAGCAAGTCCCGAGCATGCGCTGCATCTGACCCTTCCCGAGGGTTTTACTGTTTTAATTAGATTGATTAATTTGTTTAGTTAATTTAATTAATTTGTAATATTTAATTAGCTTGCGTAGTTAATTAATTTGTATTATTTATTTGGTCCCTCCGAGCGAGGGCAAATCTGTAATAAGTGTGTGTGAGTGGTGTGTATGTCTTCCAACCCCCACTTCTCTCTTCCCTTTTATTTACCTGCTTATGATGGTAGATTAGGGCACGTTTATTTTAGCATACCTTATACAATGCATGCATGCATCCATACATTTGTCTTACATGCACTGGGCTCAGTACATCATACAAACCGCATTGTATTTTCAAATCTAACTTGAATACGTGCACCGAATGATTGCATTTCACATGCCATTTTAGGGTTAGCCGAGCCTATCCTAAATTGCATCTCTGTATGCGTTGCATTAGCCACTTAACATGAACTAGGATCATGTATATGATTGCTAACTAGTTTATCATTTTGGCACGGAGTACGATGTAAGTATTTATGCTTTAGCATATCGCATGCGTGTGAATGTTAACATGACAGCATGATTACCATGTGGCTAAATGCTTATGTGAGATAAACTGTTTGAATGCCTGTTGGTGGAGGTTGGATTGCTTGAGTTGGAAAAACTCGTTGAAATCCGTGTTTTAGCCTACTTGCGAGTAGTAAATTCCAAAGCGTTTTCAAAATAAACGGATATGCAATGTTTGTTTCCAAATTAGGCGATCTAATCTATACTTGTTTGCTGTGCGCATAACATAGTAATTCTAGGCTAATAATTGGAACAAGAACACATAACGTTTTCAAAACCGGATATCATGGTTAGTAGAGGCCGGTCTTCGGGCCGGGCGAAAGGGGGTGCTCATAGCTGACCTTCCCCGATCGTACCCAAGCTCCCGAGCCAAGACAACTTTGGTGATGACGGACACGTGGCCTTCGGCACCGAGTCAGGGTTTCCTAAATTTCCCATTTAAAAATATTTAGGTGGCGACTCTGTATCTGGCAAAGCAGTCCATGTTTGGCACTTCTTTTCAAAAATCTGTTTTCTCAAAACGATTTGCCGGATTTGGACTCTTTGGTTCAGATTTAGAACCGACGCTAATCGAGTCCGAACTGTAACCCGTTGAGGTCCCTTGCGGGCATGTTACACCTATACTAGATGAGATTCCGGCGCAGCAGGAGGGTGTTGGTCAAGCCAATGTGGCCGAGCTAGTAGGTCAGCAAGCTATGGGCGCCTTAGCTCGCGAGATGCAGGAGGATTGAGGGAATCCATGGACATTCTCAGAGCTAAGAATCAAGTCCAGGCCCATGTTGCTGAGGCAGGGCCTTCTTTTCTGAAGAAGGAGTTCTTCTAGTCTAACCCGGACGAGTTTGTGGGTGATCTGAAAGAGCTGCTTAAGGCTGATGAGTGGTTTGAGCAGATGACGAAGACGTTTGAAATGCTTGGCATTGAAAACGGGGCTTTGAAGGTGACCTTGGCGTCCTTCCAACTGAAGGGAAATGCGGGTCAATGGTGGAAGTTTGTTCGAGGACGTATTGGTGGCACATGTGAGGCCTTTGCAGATGCTTTCCAGGAGAAGTTCTTGTCTCCAGCTGTTAGGGAGAAGTTGAGGGACCAGTTTTGTCAGCTCAAGCAGCTGAGTATGCTAGTGGCCGAGTTTGAGGCCGCATTTACCAGTTTATCCAGGTTTGCACCTGAGCTTGTGGCGTCTGAGGAACGCCGTTGTCTGGAATTTGAGAGGAAGTTGAGACATAGACTCAAGACTAGAGTTGCGAGGTCCATGGTTCGGGAGTATGGGCGTCTGGTGGATGCTGCGGCCCATATGGAGATTATTATGCAGGAGGAGAAGGAGAGGCAGAAGGGCTCCAAGAGAAGTCAGGATGGTCAGGGGGACGGTAGGAGGCAGAGGGGTTCTAACCCTCAGCAGTCCCAGGGTGCATTTGCTAGATCGACCTTTCCAGTGCCGAGCGCAGGCTCTGGGAGAGGCAGTCAGGGAGACATTACTTGTTACAAATGTGGTCAGCTGGGCCACAAGTCTCCAGCTTGCCCGTAGAAGGGAGGAGGGCAGAGAGCAGCTTCATCTTCGGCTCGACCTCAGAGCCAGAGTCAGGGCAGAGGGCAGCCGCTCTCTGTTACCAGTGTGGTCAGGCGGGGCACCTAAAGAGGTATTGCCCGCAGTTGAGTGGACATCTGGTGCGTCTGGTTCGAGGTAGATGCAGAGTTTTCAGCCCGCACAGTCAGTTCAGGCCTCGAGTGCCAATCAGGGAGCTTCATCGTCCTAGTCTATGCAGCAGTCTTTTGCTCCGAGAGGTGAGCAGGTAGACTAGAGACCTTCGGGGCGCGTGTATGCTGTTACTGCGCAGGATCTGTACCGGCTCTATCTGTTGTGAGAGGTACCTTTTTGTTTTGTAACTCGGTTGCAAATGTGTTGATTGATACGGGTGCATCCCATTCCTTTATATCTGCTGCATTTGCATCTGTTTTGGGGTTGGAGTTGGCACAATTAGCTTCTCCTATTTGTATTGTATCACCTGTTGGGGGCGAGTTGATTTTGAAACAAGGGTGTCGGGGCTGTGATATAGAGGTCGCCGACCGCCGGCTTCCATTCTCTTTTGTAGTTATGGCTATGTCGGGTTTTGATGTGATTTTGGGTATGGATTGGTTATCGTCATACCGGGCTGTTATTGATTGTTACCGCTAGAGGGTCACTGTATGTACCTTGAGCGGGGATTGTTTCCATTTCTTGAGAGATGGTTGGTAGAGTGTTGCCACCAGTGTATGATCTGCGAAGACGGAGTGAGCTTAGTGGTCTTCTCGCTAGCTTTCTGAGTAGCGAGTGTGATGAGATCCAGATTGAGTTGCCCAGAGTGGTTTGTGAGTACTTGGACGTCTTTCCCGAGGACCTTGTTAGTTTGCCACCACACCGAGAGATGGAGTTCTCTATTGACTTAGTGCCCGGCACGGCGCCGATTTCCATGGCACCTTATCGTTTTGCCCCAGCCGAGTTGAGTGAGTTGAAGATTCAACTCCAGGAATTGTTAGATAAGGGCTTTATCCGCCCTAGTACTTCGCCGTGGGGAGCACCGACCTTCTTTGCTAAAAAGAAAGATGGTGCCTTGAGACTTTGCATTGATTACCGGAAATTGAATCGGGCTACGGTTAAGAATAAATACCCTATGCCCCGTATAGATGATCTGTTTGACCAGTTGAAGGGGTCCCGTTGTTTTTCTAAGATAGACTTGAGATCAGGTTACCACCAGTTGAGGGTCCGGGAGGAGGATATCCCGAAGACGGCATTCCGTACGCGTTATGACCATTATGAGTTTCTGGTGATGCCTTTTGGGCTCACCAATGCACCAGCAGTGTTTATGGACTTGATGAACCGGATCTTCCGGGAGTTCTTAGATCGTTTTGTGGTCGTCTTCGTAGACGACATTCTGATTTATTCACCTTCTGAAGAGGAGCACGAAGAACACTTGAGAGTGGTACTTGAGTTGCTTAGAGCCCATAAGCTGTATGCTAAGTTTGGGAAGTGTGAGTTCTGGCTAAGAGAGGTTAAGTTCTTAGGCCATGTAGTCTCTGGGGAAGGGGTGTTCTGTTGATACATCCAAGATAGAGAGGCAGTGCAAGATTGGGCACAGCCTAAGAGTGTTTTTGAGATCCGCAGTTTTCTGGGATTAGCTGGGTATTACTGCCGGTTTGTGAAGGATTTCTCCAGGCTAGCTTCGCCGTTGACTAGATTGACACGGAAAGGGGTCAAATTTGTATGGAGTGAGACTTGTGAAAATTCGTTCCAAGAGTTGAAAGTTAGACTTACCACCGCTCCAGTTTTGATTATTCCGGAGAGGGATTTGGGTTATGTAGTTTATTGTGATGCCTCACGAGAGGGTTTGGGCTGTGTGTTGATGCAAGAAGGGAAAGTGGTAGTCTATGGCTCATGTCAGTTGAAAATACATGAGAGAAACTACCCTACACATGACCTAGAGTTAGCAGTTGTGATATTTGCCTTGAAGATTTGAAGGCACTACCTTTATGGTGAAAGATTCGAGGTGTTCTCGAATCATAAGAGTCTGAAATATCTGTTTACACAGAAGGACTTGAACTTGAGGCAGAGGAGGTGGATGGAGTTTATTGAGGATTACGACTTCGAGTTGCACTATCATCCGGGAAAGGCCAATGTTGTGGCCGATGCCCTTAGTAGGAAATCCATTAGTGATGTAGCTTGTATAGTCATCTGGTAGTGGGAGATGTTGGGTGCTCTTGGCGAGTTTGATTTGCTTCTGAGCGAATCCGTTGAGGCTGCGGCCTTGTTTTCTGTTGTTGCGCAGCCTACACTTGTGACTCGAGTGTTAGAGGCACAGAGAGGTGACCTTGAGGTGGAATCCCTCCGAGAGAAGATCTCCAGTGGGAAGGCTAAGAAGGGTTTGACTATGTATCCTGACCTGAGTGTGAGATACCTAGACCGTTTGTTTGTGCCGGAGTCTTACCGAGAGGAGGTACTCCGAGAGTTTCACCATTCACGCCTTACGGTGCATCCGGGAGGCACTAAGATGTATCGTGATTTGGGTCGCCAGTTTTGGTGGCGGGGTATGAAGAGAGATGTGGCAGTTTTTGTGTCTAAGTGCCTTATTTGTCAGCAAGTGAAGGCCGAACATCAGAGGCCAGCAGGTTTGTTGCAACCCTTGCCTATTGCTGAGTGGAAGTGGAAACATGTTACTATGGACTTCGTTGTAGGTCTTCCGAGGACTCAATGGGGTAGTGATGCTATTTGGGTGGTTGTAGACCGGTTGACTAAGTCGGCGCACTTTATCCTTATGCGCGTGAGAGATTCGGTAGATCATCTTGCCGACTTGTATGTTCGGGACATAGTGAGGTTGCACGGGGTCCCAGTGTCGATCGTCTCAGATAGAGATCCACGTTTCACTGCTAGGTTGTGGCAGAGTTTGCAGAGTGCCTTGGGCACTAAGTTGACCTTTAGCACGGCTTATCATCCTCAAACTGACGGGCAGTCCAAGCGTGCTATTCAGATCCTTGAAGATATGCTTCGAGGTTGTGTCCTTGACTTTAGTGGGTCGTGGGAGAGGCACTTGCCCTTGGTGGAGTTCGCCTACAACAACAGTTTCCAATCCAGTATCGGTATGGCACCGTTTGAGGCTTTGTATGGCCGACCGTGTAGGTCTCCAGTTTGTTGGGCCGAGGTGGGTGATGCACCTTTGTTGGGCCCGGAGTTGGTTCGGGAAACGACGGAGAAAGTTGAGCTTATCCGTAGGAGGCTTGTTACAGCCCAGAGTCGCCAAAAGAGTTATGCCGACCGTAGGAGGAGGCCTTTGGCATTTGAGGCGGGTGATCATGTCTTTCTGAAAATATCACCTAGGCGGGGTTTGATGAGGTTTGGGAAGAGTGGGAAGTTGTCCCCTCGGTTTATTGGCCCTTTCGAGATCCTTGAGAGGATTGGCGAGGTTGCCTACCGTCTAGCTTTGCCGCCGCAGTTGTCCGGAGTTCATGACGTGTTTTATGTTAGTATGCTTCGGAAGTACGAGTCGGATCCGTCACATGTATTGGATTGGACCGACTTAGAGGTAGATGAGGATGCCTCGTATAAGGAGAGACCGGTGCGGGTCTTGGATAGACGGGAACAAGTCTTGCGAGGCAAGACCATTTCCTTGGTAAAATTTTTGTGGAAACATCACGGAGTGGAAGAAGCCACTTCGGAACGTGAGTTGGAGGTCCGTGAGAAATATCCGGATTTGTTTGTTAATGTTTAATTATGTATTGGGAATTTTGTCGTATTGATAAACTTTAAGAACATTGTATATGTTTTGGTTTATGAAAGTATTGTAATGGTTGAGTGTACCTTGAAAATGGAAATTTACTTTAACATTGCATATGTTAATTATGTTATGGAAATGCAAATATATTATTGGCATTGAATATGTTAATGAATTGTGGAGTACTTATGTTGGAAATTGTTGAATTTTAAGGAATGCATGTTGATAAGGCATGTTGTAGCATATGTGGTAATTCGCCGAATGGAAAGAGATGGAATGATCGGTAATGGGTCAAGTTGTTCAGTATTGAATTGTAATATTGTTGAGAATTGAGAAAACTTGTTTTTGAAAACTTGTATCTAATTTCAGGGACGACATTCCTTAAGAGGGGGAGGTTATAGCGATCCCGATTTTTCCTTTCTTGTTTACTGTATTCCAGACTTAGTTCCGTGGATGTATTGTTGTCGTATTCTCATTTCCGTCATTTACTCTTTGTATGTGAGTCTTGGGTTGTGTTGGGCAGGTTTGAAACAGGTTGGTTGTGTTTAGAAACCTAGAGTTGATGCCCAGAATTTTGCCTTCACGAGCGAGCGGGGCTTTTGACGCTCGAGCGGGCCCTTTGAATTTGCTTCTCCGCTCGAGCGGGCATTTTGACGTTTGAGCGTGATTTTCCATCTCTTAGTATCTTGTCTGCAGGTCATTGGACGCTCGAACGTCCACTTTCACGCTCGAGCAGGGACCATCGACTGCAAAACCTCTGGAAGTGTGCATCCGACGATCGAGCGGCGCTTTTGACGCTCGAGCGTGAGTCTGTGTCTGACGCTCGAGCGGGGAGTTCCACGCTCGAGCGGACCTGTTTGTATATCAGTCCGAATTTTGACTTTTTGGATCACTTTTTCGGCACCTTCTCTCTCTCTAACTTTTCAAAACCTCCATTGGAGAGCTCCTCACTCTAAACTTCAACTTCTCTCTAGGGTTTGATCTAGTTTGAGTGATTCCTACCTTGGTCCCTTTGTATAAAGTGTAGAGCTTGGCTTGGGCTACATTTCCATCCGAAAATCTTGGGTTTTGGAGCATTTCGAAATTCATCATCTTCTCCATTTGGTCTCATCTTTTGAGGTAGGGATAACTACTCACTTTTATGATCTTTGACATAAACTTTTGGTCATTTTGATTTAATGTTGAAGTTGGGTAATTTTGGGTGTTAGGGTTTCAAATTGTATAAAGAGGGGTTTTGTTCTTTGGGCCAATACACGTGTATTTTGGGTCTCAAATGAGGTTATTGTTGTTTATTGTTGGTATTTGAGCCTTTGGGTTAATGTTGAGAAAAGAGGAAGAAAAGCCCTAATTTAATGTTATGAATTAATTTGTATAATTAATTTGGAAGGTTATGGAAATATGAAATTGAGTTGGAAATGATGAAATTGGCTTAAAATAAGGTTGAATGGTGGAGTTGGATTTATAAATCGCTCACTTTTGAAATTGTTGATAACCTATTTGTTGATGCATTTATTATCTGTTTAGAAATAATTGCTTTGGGCTATCGGTGGAGAATAGTCTTGAATGTTGTAGACATTGCATGATGATTAGGTGAATTAAAACTAATCAATTGAATATGTTATTGAATATAACGGTTGGAATAATACATCGAATGTGTGTATTGATTGATCGTGTATATGATAATTGTTTATATACATTGTATTGTGTGGGAGGAGATGGGGGATGTACTCCATGATTTGGGAGGAGCTAGGGGATGGACTTCTAAACCGGATATTATTTGGGAGGAGATAGGGGATGGACTCCATTGATACAAAAATCTATATCATTTGTGAAGTATGGAAGTGTTTTAATATGAGTTGTTATCTCATGTGAATTGTGAATTATGGAAGTGTTTTATTATGAGTTATAATCTCATTTAAATTGTTGATATTGGAAAGGTTTTTAACATGAGCCGTAGTCTCATGGGAATTGTTTGGCCAGGTTCTGAGTCATGTTTATAAATCGAAATTGTTAAGTAAAGGAAAAATGGAATGAAACATGGACATACCTGTTGTGAAATTGGGTTGTGCTGTATGTTGGTTTATATTGGTTAAACATTTATCAAATGCTAATGTTTTAGTTATTGTTCATATTATGTTTAGCATATCCCTACTGGGCGTTGGCTCACCCTATATGGGACATTATTTTCAGGTGCAGGTGATATGCCGCCTCCAAAGTCTTAGCTTGGGAGGTTGTAGAAGTTGAAGGCGTATCTTTTTGTGATTATCTTTTTGTATTACATGTATATCAAGCCAAGGGCTTATTTTATGTAAAGAGTTAGAATTCTATTTTTGTTGAACCCAAGTGTTGACTTGGAAAGTTGTAAGCCTATAGGGCATTCACTTTTGTTGTCAACATGTAATATCTCTTGTAAGAATACTCTGATGATTGGGAATATGATACCTTTTTCTTTTATGATGATTATATGATTATGGGTTATTTTGAGGGTGTTACACCCTGTGGGAGTTAGGGGTGTTTCACCCTCTTGTGTGTCTTATTTGCTTAAGCCTTGTGCCATCTCCTAAGGCTTTTGAGGCATCATTTGTTTGGCCTTTCTACCACTGAAACTCAGAGAAATTTCAATGGTAGAAATCATGTTTTGAGGTCCAAAGTAAGAGGGGGTGGCCTCCCCTCTTTGCTTCTTGGTTGCATGTCTTGTTGGCCGACTTGTTGAGCATGTTTTTCTACTATCACCTGACTTGATCTCAGTCTATTTTTGACCTTATTTCAGTATGTTGTAACTCTGTTTTGGCCTGGTTGAGTCACCTCTTGCATGCTTTTTGCACTTGTAGTGTTATCTTGCTTACTAGCCTAGCATGTGTGATGATTTAGCCTATCATTCTACCATGAGTTAGCTTGATTCTAGGATGCTTTTGGCTCTGATTTAGCATGCATGAGGATTGTTTTGAGTGGTCTTGGCCTCTTGAGCTTTGCTTTGTATTGCCATAGTGAAGGTAGCTTCAGTAGTTTTGTGTTTCAAAGTCTTTAACATGCTAAGCTTGAGGTGTTTGCATGATTTGACATTATTTCACACATGATTTCAGTACTTGTAGCTTAGCCACACTTTCACATTTTTCACTCTTTCAATGTGTTTGAAAGTTGAGCTTTGTACCTTGCTTGCGAGCTATCATTTGAGCATACTTTTTCTTGTTTTTCATGCTGTCATTTCAGCTCCTTTTTGCCACTGTTTTGGCATGCTTGGGGTCTGTTTAGGGCTAGTTTAGTCCTTCGAGCATTGTATTGCATGGTGCTAGTGTTGTGCCCTTCACTAGTTTTTGATGCTTAAGTCTCTTAGCATGTTGTTTGCATTGCATCGTGTTCAACCAGACGTTATGTTGAACACAAGGTGGATTGGTCCACTTCATACTCAAAGTGATGAAAGTGAGCCAATCCCCTTTGTTTTCATTGCCTTTGATATTCCATGATAAGGTAGTGGTCTTAGAGTCTTGTTTATCTTGCATTTATTGAAATATGTGCATGTAATAACCCACGTTCATGTCTTAGTCATGTTCATGTGCATCTGCATAACCTTGTCTTGTTAAGTTTGCATTCATGAACCTTGTCTTGTTTTGCTTAAGTGTTATGTGCATGCTTTGTTCCTTCTTTGTTGTCTCAAGCCTAGGTCATGTTAAGCCTAGGATATTCCAAGCTGAGGTCATCTTAATTCTAGAACTACCTTGGAACCACTTTGGTTGACCTCCACCTTCGTCCTAGCATATTGGCCGAGATGTCATCATCTAGGCCGAGGTGTGTATCACCAAGGTCGAGATGTGTATTATCTAGGCCGAGATGTTATCCTTGAACCTAAGTGATCTCGCTCCTGGACAGGTATGACCTAGACCGAGGTGTGGCACATCTAGGCCAAGGTGTGGCACAACTAAGTCAAGTGTTGTCCTTCCTAGCTGAGATCATTGTCACCTTACTTGCCGAAGCCTTGCCCTTAGCCGAAGTCATTACTCGCCGGAGTGCCCATGCCGTCTAGCTTGTTGAATACACTTTGCCTTATACATGTCTTGTCTTTCAATCACCTTTTTGAGGAAAACCAATCCGATAGTGCCACGTGTCCCAGCAGAGGGTTAAGTCAGCCAGCAGAGAGAGAAAACATATCATTTCTATATCTTTGCCTTTATAGAGAGAGAAGCTCTAGGAAGAGGGAAGAAGGAGTTCTTGAGAGAGAGAAGTAGATCCCAAGCTTGATCCTTAGAGTTGAGCCGTTAGATCCGTGCTTTGAGGTTAGATTCTTGATCTATTCTTGTTGTTCTTATTGTTTATCTAGCTGCATTGCATAATCTAGCATGTTTCATGAGCCATGCATTGCTTTGAATTTCGGTTTTAGAAAGAGAAAGTGATATTTATGTGTTCTTGAATAAAAGCCTTGTTTGATTCGAAAGTTTATATCAAGATCCATGTTTTTGTGTTTGTTTTCATGGAGTCTTCAAGTATGAGTACCTAGGTCCATGTTTTCAAACTCATAGCATGAAACCCCAGATTTTTATAATAACAAGTTATGATTTTAGCATTCATGTTCTTCATGTTCTTCAAGAGAGGAAACCCAGATTTCCAGACTTCACTTCCCTAAGTGTAGTCGCCGAGATCACTCTTGCCTAGACCTCACACTTAGGCCAAGCATCGTATCTCACCTTGGCCTACCTTGCATGATCACTTACACCTTTAGTTACCTTGTATGCACCTCGGCAGTCAACCGCACGCCGAAGCCTAGGTAACCACACCTCGGCCAAGAGGTGTGGGACCTCGGCAAGGACCCGGTTGGTACCCAGCATGTTTTGTCTCGCCTTAATCTAGTTTTGAAAGAAAGCCGAGATCATTTGCATTCATGTAAAGCTTGTTTGAAGTGCATTCAGTAGACTCTATTATGTGTTTGTAGGACTTGGACTCTTGCTTTGACCCCGTAGCTTATTTACTCCAAGGAGTAATACTCTCATAAAAATTATAAAAAAATTATTAAAACAAATTTTTAAAATAAGTTTAAGTTTTTTCAAAAGTCTTGATAAATATCTAAAAAGTCTTTTTTTTTTTTTTGAAAAATTACAAAAATAAAATTGAAAAAGCTAAATAAACTGGACTCTTTTTAAAGAGAGAGAAGCCTAAACATTTTGAAATAGCAGTTCAATAAAAAACCAAACTAAAAACAGTTCACTAAAAGCAAAAAAAATAAGGGTCATCTAATAAAAATGGTTAACTTTTTAATGTTTCATTTTCCTTTCAATCAACAAATTCCCTTCAAATCCTAAATCCAAATACAACCTAAGAGAGATGAAAAAAAAAAAAGAAAAAAAAAAGAAAAAAAAAAAGGCCTTTCATATTACAAAATTAAACTGTAACAAAATCTTTGTAAGAACATTCATTAATCGGAACATTCATCTGAGAGAGTTCATTCATTAATCCAGAACATTCATTAACCCACTGCAATTCAAGAAAGAAAGTGAGGAACTAATAAAGAATTGCAAGGGAGAGACTTCCTAACCTAAGTATCTGCTTGAGAAGCAAAATTAAAGAAATTTGAGACAGAAGGATAAAAAGAAAAACACAATTAGTAAGAGCATCTTCAACACTAAAAATGTACATAAATCTATTTTCATATTTGACGAATAAGAATATGACCATTGATGATTAATGAGAATCTCAACCCATTTGATTAAGATGAAATAAAAATGATTGTTGACATGAAATATAACTGTAAGAAGGCAGAATGAGGTTTAATAATTGCCATAAAGAAAAATTAAATGACACAGAATTAACAACCTCATAACATATTTTAGTTAACAACCTACTTTAAGAAGTTCGTGATTGCATGAATATCACAGATGGGGAAATTGAACTACTACAGGATAGAAGAAAAATTATTATTTTTTAACGTCTTCAATATACATCAAAAAGGATAAAAGAAAAATTAAATACTCTTATAGAAATCTTCATAATTTTTCTCTATTGGCCAAAATGTAAAACTATTGCAATACATGATTTTGTGGTTGATTCTATATAGTAATTTTGCATTGACAAAAGTTAATTCTTATAGATTGTATTGCCCACTTTTTCTACTAACACTAAATAAATTATAAAAAAATATAAATTATACTACTTATGAATAAAATTTTAGCAAAACTTACTTACAGAAATTTAATTACTAATTTTGCATTTTAAAATGTGAAAAAAAAGTAAAAAACTACAATAAAAATTTATAAAAGGGCTCACCACACTGTAACTGGATAATTACAAATACCTTTTGTATTATCTATGTAATTACAAATGCTTCTTTCAATACACATCATAAAAAATTATACTACATAATAGCTTATTTACTTCAAGGAGTAATACTCTCATAAAAATCATAAAAAAATTATTAAAACAAAATTTTAAAATAAGTTTAAGTTTTTTCAAAAGTCTTGATAAACATCTAAAAAGTCTTTTTTTTTTTTTTTTTGAAAAATTCCAAAAATAAAATTTACAAAGCTAAATAAACTGGACTATTTTTAGAGAGAGAGAGAGAGAGAGAGAGAGAGAGAGAGAGAGAGAGAGAGAGAGAAAGAAGCCTAAACATTTTAAAATAGCAGTTCAATAAAAAACCAAATTAAAAACAGTTCACTAAAAGCAAAAAAAAGGTCATCAAATAAAAATAGTTAACTTTTTAATGTTCCCTTTTCCTTTCAATCAACAAATTCCCTTCAAATCCTAAATCCAAATACAGCCAAAGAGAGATGGAAAAAAAAAAAAGAAAAAGACCTATCATATTACAAAATTAAACTGTAACAAAATCTTTGTAAAAAAAATAAAAATAAATAAAGAATAGTTATTCAGGCCCAAACGTTAGACCTACTTTTTATAGGTCCAGTGATATGTCAAGAATCAACCAATCATTTTCTTGACACATCACTGGGTCTATAAAGTGGGTATAAAAAATGAACTTGTATATCATTATTTAAAAAAAAAAAAAGTGACATAAGTATTCACATAATTCATCATACATTCCAACTATTAAAAAAAACATAAGTATTCTCTAGAAATTTAACAGCTATATACCACAACACATAACTATACACACTATATTAGACTTCTTTCTAAACCAAAATGGGCATACCCTAGTACACACTATATTAGACTTCTTTCTAAACCAAACATTAAAGCTTAATGTTTAATCTAATTATTGAAAATTCCAAGACCAAGCATGAAAATTCCAGAGCATTAAAGAAATCTGAGAGAGTTCATTCATTAATCCAGAAATTCATTAACCACTGCAATTCAAGAAAGAAAGTGAGGAACTAATAAAGATTGCAAGGAGAGACTTCCTAACCTGAGTACTGCTTGAGAAGCAAAATTAAAGAAATCTGAGACAAAAGGATAAAAAGAAAAACACAATTAGTAAGAGCACTCCTTAACACTAAAAATGTAGACGAATCTATTTTCATGTTTGACGAATAAGAATATGACCATTGATGATTAATGAGAACTCAACCCATTTGATTAAGATGAAATAAAAATGATTGTTGACATGAAATATAACTATAAGAAGGCAGAATGAGGTTTAATAATTGCCATAAAGAAAAATTAATCGACACAAAATTAACAACCTCATAACATATTTTAGTTAACAACCTACTTTAAGAAGTTCATCATTGCATGAATATCACAGATGGGGAAATTGAACTACTACAGGATAGAAGACAAATTATAATTTTTTAATGTCTTTAATATACATTAAAAAGGATAGAAGAAAAATTAATTATTGTCATAGAAATCTTCATCATTTTTTTCTATTGGCCAAAATGTAGAACTATCGCAATAAATGATTTTGTGGTTGATTCTATATAGTAATTTTGCATTGACAACAGTTAAATTCTTATCGATTGTATTGCCCACTTTTCATACTAACAACTAATGTATACACCCAAAAAAAAATAAATAAATAAATTATAAAAAAATATAAATTATACTACTTATGAATGAAATTTTAACAAAACTTCAATATAGAAATTTAATTACTAATTTTGCATTTTAAAATGTGAAAAAAAAAGAAGAGTAAAAGACTACAATAAAAATTTATAAAAAGTCTCACCACACTGTAACTGGATAAGTACAAATATCTTTTGCTTATCTATACTAATTACAAATGCCTTTTTCAATACTCTCATAAAAATATATAATACAGTAGTTTATTTACTCCAATGAGTTATACGACACAGTAGCTTATTTAATCACAAATATCTTTCCTTCACCCATTTTTCCATATCTGCCCATTCAAGTTATATTTATTTATTTTTAATTATATGTTTTATAAGCAGTGAAACAGTGAAGAAAGTTAAAACTTTCAATTTTCTTTTCCTTCCTTTTCTCAGATACCAAAAAACAATGCATAAGATTCAAACTTCCTTTTCCCTCTCTCTCTCTCAACAATCACAGCACAAACTAAAAGAGAGAGAGAGAGGAGAGAGAGAGAGAATCCAAAAAAAAATAAAGTGGGTATAAAAAATGAACTTGTATATCATTATTAAAAAAAAAAAAAAACATAAGTATTCACATAATTCATCATACATTCCTATTTATTAAAAAAAAAAAAAAAAAAAAAATATTCTCTAGAAATTGAACAACTATATACCAAGATACATAACTATACACACTATATTAGACTTTTTTAAACCAAACATTAAAAGCTTAATGTTTAATCTAATTATTGAAAATTCCAAGACCAAACATGAAAATTCCAAAGCATTAAAGAAATCTAGAGAGTTCATTCATTAACCCACTACAATTCAAGAAAGAAAGTGAGGAACTAATAAAGAATTGCAAGGGAAAGACCTCCCAACCTGAGTATCTGCTTGAGAAGCAAAACTAAAGAAATCTTGAGACAAAAGGATAAAAAAAAAAAAAACACAATTAGTAAGAGCACTCTCAACACTAAATGTATACGAATCTATTTTTATGTTTGATGAGTAAGAATATGACCATTGATGATTAATGAGAACCTCAACCCATTTGATTAAGATGAAATAAAAATGATTGTTGACATGAAATATAAGCTATAGGAAGGAAGAATGAGGTTTAGTAATTGCCATAAAGAAAAATTAATTGACACAGAATTAACAACCTTAAAAAACATACTTTTAAGAAGTTCGTATGTGCATGAATATCACAGATGGGGAAATTGAACTACTACAGGATTGAAGGCAAATTATAATTTTTTTATGTTTTCATATACATTAAAAAGGATAGAAGAAAAATTAAATACTGTCATAGAAATCTTTATCATTTTTCTCTATTGGCCAAAATGTAGAACTATTGCAATACATGATTTTGTGGTTGATTCTATATAGTAATTTTGCATTGACAACAGTTAAATTCATTATGGATTGTGATTGCCCATTTTTCCTACTAACAACTAATGTATACTACACCAAAAAACAAAAAAAAAAAAAAAAAGAAGAAGAAGTAAATTATAAAAAAATATAAATTATACTACTTATGAATAAAATTTAGCAAAACTTCAATATAGAAATTTAATTACTAATTTTGCATTTTAAAATGTGAAAAAAATAAGTAAAAATTTATAAAAAATTTCACCACACTATAACTGGATAATTACAAATATCTTTGTCTTATCTATATAATTACAATATCTTTTCAATACTTTATAAAAATTATATTAGCACAGTAGCTTATTTACTCCCATAAGTTATACTACACAGTAGCTTATTTAATCACAAATATCTTTTCTTAACCTATTTTTCCATACTTTCCATTCAAAAGTTCTATTTATTTATTTATTTTTAATTATATGTTTTATAAGCAATGAAACGGTGAAGAAAGTTAAAACTTTCAATTTCCTTTTCCTTCCTTTTTCTCACATACCTAAACAACAATGAATAAGATTCAAACTTCATTTTCCTCTTTCTCTCAACAATCAACAGCCAAACTAAAAAGAGAGAGAGAGAGAGAGAGAGAGAAATCCAAAAAAACAGAGATCGAAGTACTAACCAGAGCGTCGAGAAACAAT
>JAPPVO010001611.1:0-38834 GCA_030407325.1 Camellia japonica | reverse complement strand
ACTCTTGGTAATTTGACTCGTTTGGAATTGGGTGTTGTTTATTTGTCAAAGCTATTGCTGGACTTACTTGCAAAGATGCCTAATCTAGAATCTTTAAAGCTAATAATGGTGAGATTAAATGTAATTTTCAGTGCAATGTAAAATTATTTAGTTCAATTCTTATTTTTGAAATTGTTTTTTCAATCTTTGTCTAGGATCATCAAGCAGTTTATCGCAACTGTTATCATGAGGAAGAAGAAGAGTTCTATGAGATTCAATGGCCTCCATGTTTGCTATCACACTTGAAAGTAATTGAAGTAGATAACTTTGAAGGATTGGAAAGTGATTTGTTATTGGTTGAATATTTTCTTAAGAATGCAAAGGTATTGAATAAGATGGTCATTAAGAATCGAAATTTAGTTTCTGTCAAGGTGGAAGTGTTAAAGAGACTACTAATGTTCCCTCGGGGTTCTAAGACATGTGAAATTGAAGCCGGAGATTTAATTGCCAATCTTCAAGAAATTCAAAAATTCACACAACATAATGTGTTAGATGTCACAACTAAGTACAAGCATGAAGCTAACAAGAAGAGCCGTTTCAAGGAATTTGAGGTCGATGATTTTGTTTGGGCTGTCCTCACCAAAGATAAGTTCTCAACAAGCAAGCACAACAAGTTGGCAGCTCGAAAAATTGGACCACTACAGGTTGTGGAGAGAATCCACCAAAATGCCTATAGGTTGAAGCTTCCTAGTCACATCCGCACTTCCAATGTGTTCGATGTTGAACATCTCATTCCATACTACGAAGAGAGTTTTGATGAAGAGCATGCAAATTCAAGGGTAGATTCTCTCAGCCGTGGGGATGATGATGCAGTATGTATAGCAGAGAAATACATGATGACCCGAGACCATCGAAAAGCCCATTAAGGCGCAATGGACCTGTCTGTTGAGTTTGTTCTGGCTCTAAGTTGAAGAAAAATAAAAGATATATTTTCCAAAAAGCTCTCAACAAGATCTACAAAATCGATGACAAATGCCACCGACCTAGTCAAATCAATGTTGGATTAGGAGGAAGAAGTGGACTTAAGGGGGATGCATTTGTGCCTCACCGTTTAATGTCGCACCTAAAAGTAATTGAAGTAGATGGCTTCGAAGGAGTGGAACATGAAGTGCAATTGATTGAATATTTTCAATAAGATGGAACTTTGGCATCGGAATTGAACTTCCACCGAGGTGAAAATATTAAAGAGACTACTAATGTTCTCCAGTGGTTCTGAGACATGTTAAATTGAGTATTTGGTAACCTGGAATTCCTTGGAATTGTTCCATGAAATTCCCTATCCATTAATTTAAAATTAAATTTTATAACGTGAAAGCAGTTGTGTTGAAGGATTGGATCTTCTAATTTAGATCACAATTATTTTAAATGAGTAATTAAAGCTGCTGGACATGGATGATAGAAAACTATGATATCTGCCACACCTCAAGAACGAATGATATAGAAGCGAAATTTGCTTGTGAATGCTCTCCCATTCTATTGCCAGGTTTTCTGTCATTTTTGTGCTGCAATTGTGCTTGTGTTGTAGGTTGGGTTTTTCTATTTATTACCTTTCCTTTTAAATTTTTCTTCTGCAACTTCACATACCCTGGCTGTATGGGGCTCCTATGGGGTTCCATATTAGTGATTGTTTAGGTAGGTTTAGTTGTAGTTACAATTTGACAATATTTTTTATTTTTTATTTTTGTAGGATTCTGAGACGTGCATTTGAATAACCTGATTAATGCAGTTTGAATAACTCAAATTGCTCACCATTGAAGTTTCACCCATAACGTTGGGTTATGCAATTTTTGGTCTGTGTTGAACTCAACAATGTTCTACTCCATTCAGCCAATGGATTAGATATTCTAATGATGTGTTCTATTTCCACAAGTATTGTCACAAGAACTATGGAATGATATAGAAGCGAAGTTTGCTTGTGAATGCTCTCCCATTCTATTGCGATGTTTTCTGTCATTTTTGTGCTGCAATTGTGCTTCTGTTGTAGGTTGTGTTTTACTATTTATTAGCTTTTCCTTTTAAAATTATTCTAGTGCAACTTCATATACCCTGCCTGTATGGGTTTCCATATTAGTGATGGTTTAGTTAGGTTTAGTTGTAGTTACAATTTCACATTTTTTTTTTTTATAAATTTTTGTGGGATTGTGAGACATGTGAAATTGAATAACCTGACTTATGCAGTTTGAACAGCTCAAATTGCTCACCATTGAAGTTTCTCTTAGACACCCATAACATTGGGTTATGCAATTTTAGTCTGTGTTGAACTCACAGTGTTCTACTCCATTCAGCCAATGGGTTAGATATTCTAATGATGTCTAGGAAGTACGGATACAAGATACGGGTACGATATGATATGGATACAGTGATACAGAAAAATTTGAAAAGTTAGGATACGGGTATGGTAGGGATATGTTCGTAAAACATATTATTTTTATAATTTTTAGTAATAATGTAGTTATCTTTTGGCATGAACATAAAAAAAATAAAAAAATAAAATAAACAGCAATTCAATTAAATTTCATCAATTCCAACAATATAGCATCACCCATAACAACCATAATGCAATTTAAATTAAGGGGGAAAAAAATTTACCCTTTCAATGATAAAAAATAATACCTCACAAGGCTCCTTGATGTTGTCTTTTGAGGAAATAAAAGTGGATACTAGTAGCTTAGCTTAATTGCAAAAAAAAAAAAAAAAAAAAAATTCAAAGAGGTTAGTACAATGAAAGGGAGAGAGAGTGAGGTTGAGAGAGAGAGAGATCGAGCGAGAGAGGGACTGAGATCGAGTGACAGAAAAGTGAGAGAGTGAGAGCGAACGAGCAAGAGAGAGAGAGCAAGAGAGCAAGAGAGCGAGAGTGAGAGAGAATGAGAGTGAGAGTGAGAACGAGAGAGAACGAACCTTGATCGACGATGACGACTCAGAGTTGCTGCTATTCACGAATCGCGATAGACACAGTGATAGAGTTGTTGCTGCTGTTTGCGATAGAGGCTAGGGTTTGTTTTATTATTATTATTTTATTTATTTATTTATTTATTGTTTTATTTTAGATAGCTTTTGTTATTTTACTCTTTGACCCCATTACAAGTTTTTAAAATTATTTTTTTGCCCCGCCGTATCCTGAAAGTATCCCAAGCGTATTCTTGAAGTATCCCAAACGTATTCAAAATTAAAAAAATAAAAAAATAAATAAAATTGGCATACTTCTTTGCCGTCTGATACGTATCCTGCCGTATCGGACGTGTATCTGTATCCAATACATATTAGATATGCGTACGGGAGCCATTTCAAAGTATCTGTGCTTCATAGAATGATGAGTTCTATTTCCACAAGTATTGTTGCAAGAACTATGGAATTTCTTGGAACTGTTGCATGAAATTCTCTATGCATTAATTTTTTTTTGATCAGCAAAAAAGAAGAAGCTTTATTGATGAACAAACATACAGAGTATGATAACGTACATCAATAAAGAGGAGGGTGCAAAAAGCATCACAGTGAAACATTCAGATCCCAACTAGGTTGGCACCTAGATGAACACCAAATCATCTGCAAGCACAAACTCCAAGCTCCAAGTTGGTGAGAACCCAACATGTAGAGCAAAAAACAAAAAAATGAAACAAACAAAAGAAATCAATCCACTTAGGGACAAAGCAGAACAGATCAGATGTGGCATTAGTAGCAGATCAGCAAGATAGAGCAGGCAGCCCAACCCAGCAGATTCTACCCAGCAGACCACCAGCCATCCCCCATCAGACTAACAGATTCAATCAGAAGCAATATCCAAAACCAATTCATAGTGCCTACTTGAACCTTAGCTTAGCTCACACACAAGCAAAACCACAACATATTGGATCAGATCACACACAGGACTTTACTTGCAGCCTAGTAGCAAGCTCACCTTAGCATACCAGCAGCCCAACCTAGAAATTTGCAGCCAGATTCTACCTTAGCATTCTAACAAATCATCAAACCATAGACTAGAACAACATCCCAAAGTGACAGCGCACTTGCAGCCAGTACTTAACACCGATCACCATCAGGACTTGCATCCAATCCATGCATCCATCTTACCCAACCAGACCAGCAGTAGCACAACATTGCAGTCCAACAGCAGAGCATAGATAATAGTAGATTCAGCCTCCATTCCTGATGCAGAACTGGTAATAAATCTGACTTGAGATTACGTCTCATAAGCAACGGAGCCTCCACAATAATAAGTCTGATGATTAACTCCAAACACACCAGGGACCACCCCATTACACCATTTACCACCCAACAGCAATCAAGCCTTAAATAGAGTTCCACCTGATTAATAACAGATCAACGTATCAGGGAGCACAAAGAAAGCCACCCAGAAAAACAACCCTAACCAACAGCCAAACAGACCAAAAAGCAGACTCCAATTTCTTTGATTAGTCCATGATGATCAATCCTCCTTGATTAATTCTTTGATTAGTCTAGAAGCAGGAAAACAGCATATTTGGGGCCTGGGCTGCAATTTTCTCCAAAGACACAAACATTATAATAGCCTGTTCAACAACAAACCACACTCAAGAAAACTTCCCCCTGCTACCCTCTGCACTCAACAAACCACACAAACATTATAATAGCCTGTTGAACTCTTTGTCTCTTGGATCAACACTAAACTGATTTTCCTTTCAGCCAGACTTTTTTTAATTTTTCGCCTTTTCTCAGGCCTACCAAGGCCTCTAACATTCCAAGATTATATCTTCATTACAAGAATTGTTTAACACCCAAACTCCCAGAACTGAAACTCAGTTAGCTTCACCTCCCCTACTCCCTACTTTCCTTCTATCGTTGGCCTCTAGTTCCTCTAACTTGCTAATCATCTCCTCTTCCTTACCATCACAGGCTACCCCCAACACTTCACCAATCTGAAGTGATGCTTCTGCCGCTGATAATCTTAAGCATCCTCTACTAGACTTACTTGCCATGGATAGAGAAATAGCAGCTACTGCTGACCTGAAAACTGCCCCTTTCCTTAGATTCATTTTTGGCTTCACAGATTTCTTTCCCACTGCTTTCTTCCCTTTCTGAGAAAATTTATGGATTCTAGTTTCTACTCCTGACTCCTTCATAGATTTCCTTCGTATATAAGTTGTGTTCACCCTTCTATTCACTGAGTTGGGCTACTCCTCCCTAATAACAGATTCAGGAATTGATTGGTTTTTGGGCACCCTTCTTAACTCGAAATTGGACTGCCCCACTCCATTAGCAGATTCAGTAATAGACTTACTGCTATTATCGGCCCAAATAAATGGAGTTTCAGCCCTTTGGGCCGACCCAATCCTACATGTTTTAAAATGGGCCCTATTTAAATTCACTTCCAGGTTAATTCCTGGTTGCTTCCCTGCAGACCCACTCGTGCTTCTTATGAACCCAGATGTGACCACTTCATCATCAACTCTACAACTACCCTCCTTGCATGCGCCACCCTTCTTTGACACCCCTTTACAGAGCCTCCTTACAGAGCCCTCCTCACGTGAGGCGCCTACCCCTAACGCACCCTCTATCATGTCTGTCTCCTCCACCACCGAAACCACCCTTAAGCTGGCATCCTCCTCCAAGTCATTCATGTTAACTTGTGCATCCACCCTAACCCCTTCTTCCACGTCACAGCCTTTAGCCACCTCATCGCCCATATGGGCTTCCACCTCATCCTCTTCTACCTCTTGTCTGCTGCCTCGATCTGCAATATTCTCATCTTCTTCCTCTGAACTGTAACCATCTGCATTGTTCCTCATGAAAGATTGGCAAATACAGTTTTCTTTCACTATTTGTGATATTATAATTTGTTCCTCACAAATCCGGACTGGGTATAGGACACCTTTGCATTCTAAATTTATGATATGATTAATGGTGCCCATGTGCCTTGTTTCTACCTTTACCTTCCCGCAATGGAAGGATTTCAAATTAGCGATATCTTCATCCAATTCCAGAACCTCACCCCACTCTTTACCTATGCTGCAAAACATGTTATTGTTCCACAGTACCAGTGGCACACCATAACAGCTTAACCCCACCTGCCTCACTTGTTCCAAGACCATGCTGTCTTCCCATTCCTCAACCGATTCACACCAAACAGTGAGCCAACCCTTCATGAACAATAGCTTTTCCTTCATAGCTTTCACTGATTGAAATGAGAGAACTAATTGTCTTCCACCTCCGACTCTAACTGTGATATCTCCATATCCTCGTCCCTGTAACTCCTCCTTAAAATCTTCAACTGAGAGAGTTGGCTTTAATCTTACCACTACACTTTCATACAGCCAACCATTACTGGCTTTCTAAACCTTAATAGTGCGAACTGAATTAGATTGAAGGTCCTTGACTCTAACTACATCAGCATATGACTTTCTTCCCTGATGAGTATCATGTACAGTGTGTTTGCCTTCCTTAACCTACCTCTGCTGTACTAGTTGTGGCTTGCTTTGTTTGGTTTCATACTCCTTTCTGAACTCAGCCATTTTAACCTTTAGCGCTTTGTCATCACACCAAAGGCCATTTGCTTTTTGCAAAGCCATATCAGCCGTTACCGGACAACCATACCTTATGAATCCAAACCTGGAACTTGTAGATCTTCTTCTCTTGTGTGGAATATACGCATCCAATACAACTCCAAAATTAGAGAAGAGTTTAAACAGCCCTTTTACCCCCATAGATACCGGTATGTTGTCCACAAAAACAGAGTATATGGTGTTCCCCCTTAAAACCCTAACTCCTCGATCCCCATATCTACGAACCACTGGTTGCCATCCTCCGCTCCCCTGCTTACTTGCTAGCCTTTCAATCTCATGACCTGATCTCCACATGTTCTCTTCACTACCACGCCAAAACCCTTTGCAGGCGGTCTCTGTAATGTTTGTCTTCTTTGTGTTGGTCCGTGGTGCAAAATTAGAGTCTAGTTAACCGGTGTGAATAATGACATTTGCATACTTACATATGAGAGAAATCTCCTCAAGGTAGTCACCTGGTTGAGAGGCACCAAGGAGCGGAATGTATTGTGGACTCTTCTAGGACAACAATGCGAGGTTTACGCTTTCTACTCCATGCATTAATTTAAAATGAACTTTTATAATGTGAAAGCAATTGTGCTGAAGGATCGGATCTTCTTTGTGTAGATCACAATTTTAAATACATAATGAAAGCTCCTATAAAATCTAAAAAAGAGTAAGATCCAAGTACGATTGGATATGCTTATAAAAAATTATTTATTTTTACTTAGAGTGATGCAAAAATTAGTTAAATAATTTAATTGGTTAAGATTCAACTTATAATTTACATTTAATTTAAAAAATAAGGTATAAATAAAAATAAATAAAATTGCATTATATAAAATAACTTATAAACCAAAGCTAAACTTTAAAAAATCATGTTAAACATAAAAAAAAGTCTAACGAAATTAACTTCACATTTGTATATATAAAAAAAAGTATTATTCCAGTTGAGATATCATTTGAGTATATATTAGGTACGCTTAAGGTACGGAAAAATTAAGAAGAAAAAAATTTGTATGAGTTTTGGGGTATTTATATTTGTTAAATTACTCATGTTTCACAAGTAATGAGAGAAATATACATATATATATGTGTGTGTATGTGTGTTATTTATATAGGTTTCAAATTAATAAATTTGATGAGGCTTCATATCTTCAAATCATAACTTTAAAAAGAAAAAAAGAAATACACCTCACGTTTTTGTTCTTTTATATTTGTATTTGATCAAATAAATAAAAGAGACATGTTAGAATGTTATAACAAAAACTATGACACAAACTATTAGAAGATCATATACAACGAAAACGAGTTTCTAATTGAGTGATAATATTCACAATTTTTTTTAAAAACTTTTTATACTTTATGTTTTATCGTATAGTGGTTTTTTTTTTTTTTTTTTCAAATAGGGTGTAATAGATTAAAAGTTAAGGTCATGCTATGGTAAAGGTATAACCAAAGACCATTTGTTATATGAAAAGTATTACATTATCAAATAAATTATTAGTCCACAATAGTTAGAAATTCAACAAACTAATTACCAAGCCTACTAAGCCTAAGCCTAACAACTACTATTAGATTCATACAACCTCCATAATGGAGAAGAAATAAACCACCACAAAGAATATCAAACTTTTCTCTATAGAAGCTGAACCCAAGATATGAAACCCGAGATCTCACGCTACAAAGAGTGTTACATAAAATTTGAAAAGAAAACTACGAAACTATGTCATTAGACTAAGCCAAGAACACAAAATCTGATAATGTTCGATTTGTTTTCTTTGTAATAATCTATTGCCAATTGCTCTTGCCCTAACTTAAGCTACGATACAGGGGGTTGGAGCGATGAAGAAAGGAGGGTGGATACCAGTAGTGAAACAAAGGAAAAGGAGTGAAGTATGGAGTAAGGAGGCAAGTAAGGGCTTAATCTCTGTCTTTGTGGATAACATACCTTTCAATATGGATCCTAAAGCATTGTTTCATCTATTCACAAAGTTTGGTATAGTAAAGGATGTCTTTACCACAGAAGAGAAGGAAAACTACCAATGCTCGATTTGGTTTTGTTAGATTTGATTGCTCAGTGGCGGCAAACGTGGCTGTCTAGAAAGCCAATGGTTTGTGGGTGGCAGATAGGGAACTTAAAGTGAAAATGGCATAGTATGGTCGAATCGAAGATAGATTAGTGAGAAGAAACCAGTTTGGAGGGAGTAGCAGTGGTAAGGTAGATAGGGGAAGGTCTGCTTGAGATCACTATGGTTTTCAAAGATCATGTGCTGATGTTTTAAAAGCAGGCGTAAAGGTACCGGTGGGTAACGAAGAATCTACCATTTAGGTAAATGAAGAAGGGCATGGCTGGTTGTATGATAGTGTGATGTTGAAGTTCAAATTAGAGGGTTCGTTGCAGGGTATTAAGATGGTGCTAAAAGAGAAAAGATTGTGCCATGTATTGGTTAGAAATGGGGGTAGCAGGACTGTTGTATTGACTTTCTCATCAAAAGAGGATATGTTGTCACAGTTCTTGATGATCAAAGAATGGTTCAAGGATTGGTGTGAATCTGTCAAACTTTGGGAACTAAGAGTGTATGCAAAGCAAGAAAGGTGTCTGTGGCTCAGATGTTATGGTGTCCCTTTGAGTATGTGGAATAGATGCACCTTCAACAAGATTGGTAGCATTTGGGCAGTGTTCTTAGTTTGGATGAAAATATCAACCAACCTCAGTCCTTTAGTCATGGAAGAATTAGAGTTGCAACAGGTTGTATGGAATTTATAAATCAAACCATTAATCTGGAATGCAAAGGTTGACTCCATCCAGTTATGTTCTGTGAAGAACAACCGCATATTTTATTTGACAGTGGTAGCATACTGTCTAGTGAGGTGGGGGAAGACCAGAACTCAAACGGGGTTGTTCAGCCTAAACCTGTTAGGGGTAGGTGTTGGTGATCAGCCTGATGTTAATCTGGTCGTGGAGGATAAAGATGTTGACGATGAGTTGGCAAACCATCAGGTGGACACACTAGTAGAGGAGACTAAAAGTGGCGTGGGAGACAACTTGGTGGTTGAGGAGCGTAAGGAGATGACGGTGGCAGAGGGTAGCCTAGAGGCTGATGATGATAATCTAAGTGTTGATGAGCAGCTATTTACACCCAGTTTTATTCAGTGTTTAGGTGGGTCGGCTGGTCATAGGCCTGGTATTAGCTTGGAAGTTAAGTTGGGCCATTTTCACAACCCAGTGGCAAATAACAGATCAGGTATTGTGGTGAGGGGCCCAAATTCACATCCCACTATTAATCCTAATTGGGCATCTATAAGGCCTAGTTTGTATAAGGGGCAAACAAACCCAAATGGTGTTAAAGACAGCATACCTAATGGACTGAAGTCAAAAAAGAAAGGTAAGATTTTCTTGTGCAACTAAATCCCTCACTGAGGTTTCTGGGTATTCTTATCTTGCTTGTATGTATGGTCATAAAGGTGCATCATCAAGCAAGCCCACTCCTAAATGTGCTATTTTTTGGGCTGCTGCTGCAGCTATGTCTCTCTCTGCTTCAACTGAAGGTGGTTCTGGCAACAAGAATCACATTCTTAGTGAGGCACAAGCTAACATACAATTGGGGAAAATCCTGGGCATCAATTACAAAGGCAAAGAGTCTGAAGCTCTGAAAAAGATGGTGGATCTGGAGTTAGTTGACAGAGAAATGAGGAAGCAGAAGAGGAAAGAATAGGGTGTTTTATGTTTCTCTGGGGTTGTTTTTGGTGTTATAATTGTTTAATTATGAAGTTGATGTCATGGAATGTTAGAGGATTGGGGAAGTTAGAGAAGAGGGAAAGGATTAGGAAGCTCATTTATGAAAGAAAGGCTGATATTGTGCCTTTTCAAGAGACAAAGAAAGTTTCCATTTCTGAGGATGAGGTAAGAGCTTTGTGGGGAAAGAGAATGGATTTTATGGTGGTGGGTTCTGAAGGATCTGCTGGGGGTCTTCTTTGCATATGGGACCCAGATGTTTTTAGGATGGTGGACTACTGTTGTAATAGAAGATTTATTCTCCTATTAGCTACCTTGTTGAATACTTTTGATTGTACTATTTTGAATGTGTATGCACCAAATAAGGTGAGTAGTAGATGTCAATTTTGGGACACCTTACTCAAATTAAAATCTGAGTTCCCAAAACCATGTTGTTTGGGGGGAGACTTAAATGAGATTAGAAATATTGGTGAAAAGGTAGGTTGTTCCAAAAGAGATAAGGGGGTGATGGATCTAAACTTTTTCATTGAGAGTTGTGAGTTGAATGATCTACCTTTGCTAGGTAAGAAGTTCACATGGTGTAATGCCCAAGATGGGGAAAAATGGAGTAGAATGGATAGAATTCTGCTTAATCCGGAATGGCTGCTGAAGTTTAATTTCGAAGAATGGGGTCTTCCTAGGTTGTTTTCTGATCATTGTCCCATATTGTTTATAGATGATGAGAGGGACTGGGGGCCTAAGCCTTTTAGGTTCATTAATGCTTGGACTAGTCATCCAAGCTTTCCCCCATTTGTGGTAAAGGTTTGGCATGAATCTAGGATTATTAGGAAAGTTCGAGAGTTTAAGGCTAAGGAACTGTACACTGATGAAGCCTTAAAGTTCGAGAATCGAGGGTTCAAACATGGATGGCTTAAAGCTTTGGCGGCTGCCAAGGTGACTCTTGAGCAATCGATTCCCTTCAAACAACTTGAAGTCGAACCACTGCAGTCAGACCCAGAAGATTTGGACTTTTGAAAGGCTGAATTCGGAGTCTTTGTGTTGGCCAATCATGATATCCACGAAGGGCGCTCCGGATTCGGAGGCTTTATTCGGCCCAAACGTGAACATACACGAAGGGCACTCCGGATTCGGAGGCTTATTCGGCTAGTCGTGATCATGCACGAAGGGTGCTCCAAATTCGAAGGCTTATTCAGCCCAAACGTGATCATGCACGAAGGGCGCTCCGAATTTGGAGGCTTTTTCATCATTCAACCATTTTTAACGAGACGGTGATAAAAAAGGCATACTGCATTGCGAAATACGTAGATGTGTACATGTTAGTATATCAGTAGAAATCAAAAACGGACTAGCATGTCGTACAAGTTGGCTTAATGATAAAATTTACACAAATGGGTCGAATTCTAGGGGCGTGGCAAACTTCTGCCAGCCATGTCTGTTAGCCGATATGCCCCTGTTCTAGCAATCGAATCAATTTGATAAGGATCGTCCTAGTTGGGGCCTAATTTACCGTCTGCCGAATTTTTAGTAGTAGGAAGCACTTTCTTGAGGACTAGTTCTCCAGGTGTATAACGACACAACTGCACGCACTGGTTATACGACTTGGCGAGCTGTTGTTGATACCGCACCATACATGAAAGAGCACGATCTCGGTGTTCTTTAATCAAAGTCAGATCTAAGGCCAACATCATGTCATTATGCCCCATATCAAAAACCTTGGATTTCAGTGTTGGCAAGCCGATTTCAAGAGGGATAATAGCCTGTGTTCCAAAGCACAAAGCGAACGGCGTTTCTCCAATAGACCGCCTCGGAGTAGTGCGATGAGCCCACAACACACTGGGCAACTCTTCAACCCACCTGCCTTTGGCCTTTTCCAATCGTTTCTTGATGCCATCCAGGATCACTTTATTAGAGGCCTCAGCCTGACCGTTGCTTTGCGGGTATGCCGGTGAGGAAAAGTAGGGTCGGATACTGTATGTATTGCATAACTCCAAATAGACGCCACAATCGAATTGGGTGTTGTTATTGGATACAAGTGCTCTCGGTATGCCGAATCGAGTTATAATGTTTTTCCATACAAAGTGTTTAATATCGACATCTCGAATATGTGTTAATGCCTCTGCTTCGACCCACTTTGTAAAATAGTTTGTTGCGACGATTAGGAATCGCTTGCTCCCCGGAGCCTGCAGTAATGGTCCGACGATATCAAGTCCCTATTGAGCGAATGGCCAAGGACTAGTAATGGAATTTAATTCCTCGGTAGACAGATAAGTTAATAGGAAAAACTTTTGGCATTGTTCGCATTTCTTTACATAGTTCTCGGCATATGTTCGCATGGTCGGCCAATAATACCCTTGCGTTACAGCTTGGTGGGCTAATGAGTGTCCTCCAAAGTGGGCACCGCAGCTACCTTCATGTATTTCAGCCAAGAATTCCTCAACTTTGTCTAGATGAACACATTCCAGATATGGCCTAGAGAGAGATTTTTTGTAAAGCTTTCCCTGCGGATCCAGATAATATCGCATGGCTTTATTTCGCAACTTGTGAGCTTCTTTCTTATCTGTTGGGAGTTGTTTTGAGGAAAGAAATGCAGCGATAGGGTCCATCCAACTCGGTTTTGGCTTAATGATGTTAATCCAAATTGGTTCAGAAGAGGTGATGCTCGACTTTGGAATGAACCCTACTTTGATTGTTCGTTTGACTTTTGAGTTAATGGCAGAGGCTAGGCAAGCAAGGGCATCCGCATGCGTGTTTTGATCTTGGGTTATTTGATTCAACTCGCGATGGTCGAACTTTGTTAGCAAGGAATTCACCGTTTTCATATATGCTGCCATTCGGTCATTTCTAGCCGCATATTCCCCCTTCAACTGGTTAATGACTAGTTTTGAGTCACAAAAAACTTGTAATTGCTTGGCGCCCAGATGAAGTGCATTATGGAGGCCGGTTAGTAGAGCTTCATATTTGGCTTCATTATTCAACGCTTCAAAACCCAATTTAACTGCCTGCTTGATTATTGCCCCCTTCGGGAGTCATGATTACTACACCGGCCCCACTACCACAGTGGTTAGACAATCCATCACAATACATCTGCCAAATATCTCTGACGTACATTCTCCAGTCTGGTTGAGGTTGGCAGGCGAGTTGGTCGGACTTGAAGTCGGCATGACACCTTGTAAACTCGACTACAAAGTCGGCCAACACTTGCCCCTTGATAGCCATTCTGGGTAGAAATTGAAGATCATACTAGCCGAGTTCCAAAGCCCATTTTGAGACTCGTTCCGATGCTTTCGTGCTATGGAGCGCTAAATACCCTTATGGTATGAGCTTGAAAATAGTGCATCAACTTTTTTGCAGCCACCACGAGAACAAGGATGAGCTTTTCCAGTGGTAGGTATTGTGTTTTGGTATTAACCATTGCCTTGGTCCCCAAGTTCTTCCTTTAGTAACACGACACTGACTGCCCGGTCGGATATCGCCAGATACAAGATGAGTGGATTGCTTGGCGATGGAGTTGCCAGGAGTGGTACTGAACGGAGATAAGTTTTCAAGCCGTCCAGGGCGGCCTCGCACTCGAGGATCCATTCAAATGCTTTGCCTTGCCGAAGTGTGTGAAAAAATTGCCAGCAGCAATCTAAGGAACGGTTGATAAACCTATTGAGAACGGCGTCATTCCCATCAACTTCTGAACTTCTTTGACTGACCGAGGGGAGCTGAGTTCTAGAATTGCCGTGATTCATCTCGGGTTGGCCTCTATTCCGTGATGGTTGACAATATAGTCGAGAAACTTGCCAGACTCGTTCAGTTTCATCTTGTACTTTCAGAGAATGCTGAAAGTCTCTGCTAAATCGGCTAGATGGGCATGCTTTTCCTTGGATTTCACCACCATGTCAACGATGTATACTTCCATGGTGTGGCCGAGTTGTTCCTTAGACATTGTGGTAACCAGCTTCTGGTAAGTTGCCCCCGCATTCTTCAGTTCGAAGGGCATAACTTTGTAGCAATAGGTTCCCCTTGGGGTGAGGAATGCGGTCTTTTCTTGATCCTCTGGATGCATGGCAATTTGGTGATAACCCCTGTAGGCATCCAAGAAACTCATACACTGATAATGTGCCATTGTGTCCACAAGTTGGTCAATTTTGGGAAGAGAAAAACAATCCTTTGGATAGGCCTTGTTCAAATTCGTGAAATACACACAAACGCGCCAAGATCCATTTTTCTTCTTTAAAACCATGGTATTGGACAGCCACGTGGGATAAGTTACTTCACGAATTGCCCCGGCATCAAGCAACCTGTCGACTTCATCAATAACGGCTGATGCATGCTCCGCCGTTGACCGCCGACTTTTCTGAACGATTGGCTTCACTTTTGGATTGAAGTTTAAACGATGTTGGGCCACGACTGGATCCACTCCCGACATTTCATATGGTGTTCACGCAAACACGTCGAGGTTGCCAAATAAGAAGGAAATCAGCGCACGTTTGTCAACTTCGTTTAGGGAAGTGCTGATCATGAAGAATTTGTCAGGGTTCCCATTGATTTCAATCCGATCAAGGTCTTCAGTTTCCTTTTCGCTGGGGATTTTACCAATATCCTCGAGGCTCTCTCGATCTGGTACTTCAATTGAGTTCACTTCTAGTTCCTTTGGCCTCTTCGCGACGGCAATAAGATAGCATGCTCGTGCCGATTTCTGAGAGCCCTGAATTTGCTGAATGCCGTATTCAGTTGGAAAGCGGAGTAGTTAATGGTAGGTGCTTGGCATAACCTGCATAGTGTGCAACCAGGTCCTTCCCATGATAAGATTGTATGGTGTTAGACTTATTTATTTTGATGATTTATTTAATTATGTTTTAATTTATTTGGAAGAGAAAAATAGAATCAAAATTTATTTTGATGATTTATTTGAAAGAGAAAAATAGAATCAACATTTATTTTGATGATTTATTTAATTTTGTTTTAATTTATTTGAAAGAGAAAAATAGAATCAAAATTTATTTTGCCCCATTATTTCTCACCTAAACCTTTATCCTAAATGTTGTTAGAATGTATTTAATATTTGATTAAATCAGGAGTTCAAATAGCCCAAAAACAAGGGTTCAAACAGCCTAGCACAGCTGCAGGCCGAAAGGTTTAAAAGGTTCAAATGGAAGATATTCAAATTTGTAATGATGGAGTGTAAGATATTCAAATTAGTAATGATAGAGTACAACGGCTATAAACGGCTATAAATTCAAATGAATACAACGGCTATAAATGGCTATAAATGGCTATAAGTTTCATTATATATACCAAAGCCTCTAATGTAAACAAGTTACAAAAAAAAAAAATCAAAAATATTCTTTGATCTATAATCACTCACATCTATTATCTGAAAATTCTCTGAGAAGTGTTCTTCAATATTTGTTTACATCATCTCTCAGAAATTATACACTGAGCCTTATAGCATTAAGCTCATCTGTCCTGTGTAAGGTTTATAGAAAACCTAGAGATTCATTTTTATATCTATCTTTGAGAGATAATTATTGTAGTTTTCTGTGAAAGCAAAAACACATTCTTTTCAATCTTGTACGAGTGTAGTACACTCAGTGTTCTTGACTTAGAAAGTCTGTATAAAATCTGTGGAGGATTGCTCTATCTGTGAAAAGATTGCTAGCACCCTGTGAAGCTAGAAGATAGTGGAAAATCTCAAGTGAAGCTTGAGAAGTGGATGTAGGCTTGGTTGAAGCCAAACCACTATAAATCTGTTTGTCTCCTCTTCCCTAATCTCTTTACTTTCCTACTACTGCTATATCTATCTAATATTCATGTGCTAATCATTTGATTTACCCTATATATTAGTTATACTTTATTGTTATTTTGCTTGATCATTTACTGCTAAGTTCATCATTGTGCTTGTTAATAATTTGTTGTACTAGTAGTTAATTTTATTGGGGTATTATTAATTTTAATTTGTAGAAACCTAATTCACCCCCCTCTTAGGTTGCTTTTTGGGTAACAATTGGTATCAGAGCCTGGGGCTCTTGTTTAGATTTAACAATCTTGAGTTTTTGATCCCTAGCAACCATATATTCTACTTACTCTGATGTAGGATAAGCTAGCAGTAGGCCACCTCTCTTTGATGGTAGTAATTACATTCATTGGAAAGAAAAAATGACTTTGTATCTTCAAGCTACCAATTATGCTTTGTGGTTCATTATCACTAAAGGCCTTAAAATCCCTACCAAGGTAGTAGACCATATCAGTGTGCCTAAACTTGAGGATGAATTTGATGAGCGTGATTATAAACTCGTTCAAGCTAATGCTAAAGCCAAGCTTATTCTTGTGTGTGGACTAGATGCAAATGAGTACAATAGAATTTCTGGGTGTATTACTGCTAAAGAGATTTGTGATAAACTTGAAATCACCTATGAAGGAACTAGCCAAATAAAAGAGTCTCGGATTGACATGCTTATTCATGATTATGAACTCTTTACTATGGAATCATTTGAATCTATTTCTGAGATGTTTTATAAATTTACCAATATTATTAATGCTGTAAAATATCTTGGTAAATCTTAAACTAATGATGAGCTTGTAAGAAAAATACTTAGGTCGTTGCCAAATGAATGGGAAGCTAAGGTTACATCTATCCAAAAAGTAAAAGACCTAACAAAATTAGGCATTGAAGAACTCTTAGGCTCACTCATGGCTCATGAACTTTCAATGATGGATGGCAGCAAAAAGGAAGCCATTTGGAGAGAAAATGATGGAGTAGCCAACCTGTGTCTCATGGCTCTTGGAGAAGAATAATCCACTTAAGATGAGGTAATTTCTAATTATGTAGACCTTGAAAGTGCTTTCAATGAATTACATGACATATTTAGAAACGTTTGTGATAAGAATTCTAAATTAAAGAAATTAGTTACTTCTCTTTCAAATGACGTGGGTGTTTTAAAAATGGAAAATGCTACTTTGAAAAATGACTTTATGTTTATTGCCAATGAGAAAAACATTTTGAAAAACAATGTTGAGGATTTAAACAAAACTCTTGAAAATTTTATAAAAGGAAAAGAAAACATCAACAAGCTTCTTGGAAATAAAATATGTGTTTTTGACAAAGTAGGCATTGGTTTTGATCCTCCGAAACCTTTTATGAGATTAAATGTTCTCGAGACTAATCGCTATGGACCCAAGAAAGTATGGGTACCAAGAAAGAAATCAAGATATTTTGTAGCTGGAATATCAAAGAACACCAAGGACTTCGAGAGGAAATGCACAACAAGAGTGTTCAATCTAAAGAGCAAAATCAGCCCATATAAGAAGAAAAATGATGAAATGAAAATCACCAAGATGAACAATAGAGATAATGTATGGGTGAAGATTTCAAAGAGGTAAATGAAGGTATAACTCCTAAGATACCTTTAAGCTTAAAGTTCTATATTCTTTAAGGTGTGATTTGTGTACAATAGATTGTGTCTAATCATTGCTTCCATGTAACCTAATTGTACTAAGTTTGCTAAGTCATGTTCTGCTAGTTTCTTCAAACATTCATTGAACTAAAAAATGAGAATTATATTATTTTGATGAATGCCTATTAGAATATGAATGATTCATGTATTCATTAACATTTTATATCATGTCATCCATTGCTATGAAAAAGAGATAAGAAGTGATAAATTTTTTTGTAAGCATACTTTTCACATCTTATATATGACTTCATACTAATATGTTAATTCCTTTTTAAGTCATATCTTTGTAAAATCAATTTTGATGTCATAGTATGTTTTTGAGATGTATACTATCTATATTTTGAATTCTACACTTGTCATCTCAAGAATATACTCAATATGAAAATTTCATGCTTATATGCTTTACATTGGAATATTTGAATGAGTTGTGAAATTCCTTGATTATGATCCATCAACAATGTCTAAATGAAAAGAAGTATCATACGTTTGTGGAGACATTGCATCTATCCTATTGAATATCTTTTAAATATGGATTATATTGGCATACATCTCATGAAATGCTTTTGATTGATAAATTGTTGAATTAATTGTTTATAATATTCATGTTGTGTTCCATGTTGAGTAAAATGTTTTATCACACTTGAGCATGTGGATTGAATTGCTGAAAATGCCTCTTGATAATGTTATGTGATTAAATGAGATTATTGCATCATTTCTTAATAAAACAAAGAGCATAAAACTATTTTCTTATGCATATTATGCTATGTATTACAACTTGAAAATTCTGAAAAATAGCATTCCAAACTTTTGTTTGATCATTGAATTATTTTTCACCTTTTTAGTTTGTGATAAGAAGTGATTTGTGTTGTATTTTTATTGAGTAATAGTGATTGTTCTATGAATGTTATATTTACATAAAATAGAAAATGGTAGCACTAACTTAGGGGGAGAAATCATTTTGGTAACATATTTGTTAAACCCTTTTGAGATGAACTCCTCATGAAAGAAAATTGAAGATTGAAAAGCTTCCATCTCTTGAACCTAAGGTATGCCTTATATACTCTCTTAAGCTTTTGAGGTAAAAATTCTATCTTATCTCCCTTGAGCTAATACTGTTATTACTTTGATATGAAAAAGATTGATTATGCTTCATATGATTTGTAATGTATACTCTTTGATGATACTCTTACCTAAAAATCATGCCTATGCTTGAATGTGTGGTACATATTGAAATTCATGATTTTTCTTGGCATATGGATTGCTATACCTTGAACATGCCTCATTTTTTTTTTTGGAATTACATTAGCTCCATGAGATTATATTAAGTTTAACCTATTATGAGCAATATTTGGTATTCTACATAATGCTTGAGCTATGATTGTTAAATCTTCTAGATTGCATATTAGTATCCTTGGTAGATTGCATGTTGGTATTATTTTGGCATCCTATTTGATATTATTGACGAGAACATTTCAGTTATGAGCTTTCATTTATCATATCTCCTATTGATTTTGCCAAATAAAACAAGGGGAAGAATTTAAATTTGATTATTTTTTAAAATCCCCTCAGTTTCTATTCTGTTTTTGATATCAAACTTATGGGCTTACACCTTCACATGTTACTAATTTTTTTGCCCATTATTGTCAAATGGTATGAGTTTCAATTGTATGATCATTATGTGCTATCATTTTTTTGGTATCATAGAGCTTCCTTGATATGAATGATTATTTGTGCTATAATGAGACTTACATTCTTTCATCCTATATGTTGTACCATACTCCCTCCTTGTGCTTGATTTTGTTGAAAATGTCATCGGGGTAGAAAAAGAGACTTGATTGTTTTAGTATCTCTGATTATTTTGGTATCTCTATGCTTTTGGTATCTTAATTCTTACAACATGACCTTTGAGCTGAATCAGTTGTTGATAATGTAAGAGGAAAATCATTTTCCTCAAGGAAGAGTGACTTGGCCTGCGTTTGGTTGTGTTTTGTAAATGTGATTTGAGAGTATGAGTTGTATTTTGAGTTTATGGGTTGTAGAATTATGATTTGAGTGTAGAAAATTTGTTTGGTTATGATTTTTAAATAGAGTTTTGAATTGTGTTTTGAAGATGTATTTTGAATTAAGTTTTGAAAGTTTGATGTGACATGTGAAAGGTGAAAATTTGTTTAGTGATGTGTTTTGAAAGTAATTTTCAAAACTTGATTCAACCAATAATTTATCATCAAACACACAACTCATATATCGATATCCATATCCATATTTTTTTTCAACAATAATAACCAAACTATTTTTAAAATACTGAAATTAAAAATTGATTTTTTTTTTGTCAATTATTTTTTTAGTAATTTTTTTGAATAATTGTTATTTCGAAATAATTTTTTCATTTTAAAATAAACCGATGTCAATTTTTTTCTACCAATTAATTTTTCCATCAATTCATTTATAAAATACGTTTTTAATTTTTTTCTAACATTTTGTTAAAGTCAACAACTTTTGAAAATACATATTAATAAAGAAAGAATAAATATACTAACTTTAATATTTTAAAATACAAATCATAATATAAATCTTACAAAACATTATCAATTTATTTTCCATTTATTACATTTTTTGCAATTTAGTACATGTAACGCCCTCAAAATAAAACCCATCATATATAAGATTAACATGCATTAATAATAGAAAACGAAACATTCTATTATCCATCAGAGTATTACTAAATAAAAGCATTACATGTAACATCAAAATAAATGCCCTACGGGCTTACATCTTGCCAAGCCAACACTTGGACACAAAGAAATAAGAGTCTAACTCAATACAAATAAAGCCCTAGGCTTGAATATTTACATGTATCAAATAAAAACAAAAAAAAAACAAGTCTTCGAGTCCAAATCCTCACAAGCTAAGTCCTTGGAGGTAATGAACCACCTGAACCTGAAAATGAAGTTCCCATATAGGGTGAGCCACAGCCCAGTAGAGAAATACTAAACCAAGCATATGAACTAACTAAAGCAGTAGCATCTGATACATGGTTAACACCGGATAATCAATTTACAAATTCATGACACGAATGTCTACATTGCCTATGACACAATGTCTATGGCATAATTCACCTTCCATTTATGGCTCAGAACCTGGCCAAATAACTCAACTGGGGTTTCATCTTTTATTAACAATACTTCCAATTCAACAGGAATAACAATTCAAGTTAAACCTAACATAACGAATACACATGTTGGTATTATATCAATCACAATCAAATTTACTTCCATACTTCCCAACTGATACACATTTTGGTGATGTATCATATCAACAATAAATAGAAATATTTCTATTATCAATAAGCACACATAAAAGTGATGCTAATGGAGTCCATCCCCTATCTCCTCCCAACAATTCCGGTTTAGAGGTCCATCCCCTATCTTCCCCTAAACCGTGGAGTTCATCCCCTATCTCCTCCAAACCAAATGCATATGCAATGAAACACACAATTGCCATATACAACACATAATCAATACATGAATGTTCTGTATTAATTCAACAGTCAAGATAAATGACTTAATTTCAGTTATACCTAAGCATGCAAGGTCTACAACAATCAATGACTATCCTCCACCGATAGCCCAAAACAATTATTTCTAAGCAAGAAATAACTATTACAATAAATGTAATTTTAATAATTTCAATATTCTCTAAGGTAAGTATTTAAACTACCAAATACAACAATAAACCACTAAATTCCCCAATCTCATGAATTTACCCCAACATCACAATCTTCCTTTAAATTAATTATATAAATTAATCTCTGACAAAACCCTAAGGTTTCTCCCAAAATTACCAAACTACCCCCACATACCAAAATACCACCACTTAGGATTAAAGCGTATAAATGGAGTAGGAAATCCCTACCTCGAAGAAATAACTCAAAAAGGAGAAGATGAAGATGATGCCCAAAACTCCAAAGTGCTCCAAACCAACAATTTCTCAGATTAAAATGTAGCCCTCACTCCTCTACCTTTTTAATGAAGGAACTAGGGTAGATACACACTCTAAATAGATTAGTCCTAAGAGAGAAGATGAGTTGGGAGAGAGAGAACTCGTAACCTAGGGTTTTATAAACTGAAAGGGGCTGAAAAACTGTTTTAAAACACGCTGCTGCGTATTTAAATCTGACAGGCTCGCTCGAGTGAAGACCTGGTCGCTCGAGCGACCAGACACAGAAAAGCTCGCTCGAGCGAAGAGAAGCTCGCTCGAGCCAAAAACAACCCAGCTCGCTCGAGCAAAGAAAATCTCGCTCGAGCCAGAAAACACTGCTCACAGGTCTAAGTACTGGACGCAAAGCTCGCTCGAGCGAAGGAACCCTGGCTCGAGCGAAGAAACAAAAAAAATAAAGACCTCGCTCGAGCGAAGAATAACTCGCTCGAGCGACCAACCAAAACTGGACAGCAACTCTTGGTTTCAAACCCAACCAACCTGTAACATAATCTGCCCAACACATCCTATAACCAAAGCTAAGGAATTAAAGGACGACAACAACAATAATACAAGAATGGAATCTACGGAACATAAGTCCGGATACAATAATCAAAAGGGAAAAGACCGGGGTCGCTATAGTACAGATGTGTAACAGAAATACAACCTATTATTGTACCCGTTGAGCTCATATAATTGTGGGAATTGACATACAAAATGACCATTATGCCCCTCTGGACTTAAATGAGAAGTGATTATATAAAACAAAATACAAAGGGTAAGATCGTAATTTCACTTACTTAGTACCTACTCCCTATCATATAATAGATGTGTTCAACAGTGAGGTAAAGAAAAGTAGAGGATGCAGCTCAATACACGCATGTGATATCATGAAAAAAGTAATAATATTATATTTAACAAATAAAAAGTAAAAAAAAAAAAAATTACAAGAACCTTCTGAACCTCACCCTTCTGAACATCACCCTTCCTATTAAATCTGAATCTCATTCCGTTTACCGCACCAACTTCACCATCTCGAAAACACCTTCTCCAGTTACATCACAGAACAAAAATTAGACAAATAGAAGATATCCACCATCTGATTAGGTCCTCCTTCTCCACTTCTATAATTTACAGGTTAGTTTTGATGCCAGTTCATCTTCATATTTGCTTTAGACATTAGCTTCAGAGGGAGTGAGGGAGGGGAGGGGAAGGGGAGGACGACCGGCCGGTCATCCCGCCGGTCTACCGGCCGGTCATCCCGTGGGACATCCGCACAGTCATCCCGGCCCAGTCACCATTCTTTGTTTCATATCTGTTCCATTTTCATCTGTTATATTTTTCATATCTGTTCCATTTTCATCTGTTATATTTTCTGATATCTGTTATAATTTTTTCACACTATCATTTATTTTTCTGATTATCAGTTTCTAAGTTCTAATAAACTGTATGAATCAAACCCCAATGACAAATATCATTCCCTATGATTTTTTTTTTTTTTTATACAAATCTGTTTCTTTGGCATCTGCCTAATTAAATTTTGTCACCAAATCTTTTTATTTTTATTTTTTACATAAAAATAAGTTTGTATGCACAAAAAGATACTAATGTTTGATATATTTTTCATACATTTTTCTTACCTCTCATATGTTTTAATATACATTTTTCTTTCACTTTTACAGTCATCATGCCAAGAACAATCATGCCAAGAACAAAACGAACAAGACCCGAACTTGGTGAATCGTCAAACCCTGTACCACCACCACAACAACAAGATGATGGCTATCCAACTAATGATTTTGCAACATATCATCATGAACAAGCCTATGAAAATTTCATTCCTCGACCAATTGTTACGGGGAGAAACGTAAAACTACCTTCTCAATATGATTCACTCTTACTTGGCAAATTAGATACAATGAGATGGTTACCATTAAATAATTTACCAAATAAGATATATCCCCGTCTTCTACGATTATTTTATGTTCACTTGACACCGGGTGACCAACAAAATGAACCGTTCAGTCTTACCTCTTATGTTAAGGGGAAAAGAATCACACTCTCTCTCCGTCATTTTGCACAAATTATTGGAGTCGAAACAGGAGATTTACAATGTTATTTTCAAAATGAGTCTGCCTTAGAAAAAATTGTTGATGATGTCACTCAGATTTATACCACAATTTGTGACAACCGATTTAGCGGCACTAATTTAAAAGTCAGCCATTTAAAACCTCACCTTCGTATTCTCCATCGATGGATAGTTGAAAATGTCAGCTCAAAAAAAGGACATTATAATACTGTTTCATGTTTTCAAGTTTACTTGTTATATTGTTTTGAAATTGGATAAAAATTAGATTTATGCTTTATATTACTAAAAGAAATGATGGTTGCAAAATTGGATACTCTGAGTGGCCGGTCCCTACCTTTTGGAGCTTTGTTAACCATAATTTTCAAAGCCCATGATGTGAACCTTGAAGGTGAAGTATGGATCAGAATCACTTCACTAATTTCTAAGTATACACTGACCCGAGTTGGTGGTTCTGACACGTTGATGGGCTCTCTTAATCTTCAAAATAAACCAATACCTGATGAGGAAGAACCCAATGACAATGCCATGCCACCGAATGAACAACCCCGTTACTGGACTGATTATTTAGCCTTGGAACAAGAACGGTACAATCAGCGCCTACAATGGGAACAACAAATGGCTAATCAGCTCAATACACTGGGTACTCGGTTTGATGAATTTGGTACTCGATTCGATGAAATTGCCACCGCTCAGAACTCACTAATTCATCAATTTGGTGAGTTCCGTGTAGACTCCGAGAGACGTTCTGAACTGACAAGGAACCGCATTGATCTGATTGACCATCGAGTCACTCAGCTGTATCATCAGCATTTCCCTCCACCACCAACACCACCTGACAAGGATGCTTAACTTGTTTAAAAATCATACGGTGGTTATATTTTTTGCCCCTTTTTTTGTTTTGCTTATTTATTTGGTGAGTTTTGTTGTGATTGTTTACTTTTGTTATTTTGTTACAACTTTTCTATTCACGTAATAAATAAGAACGAGGGGTTTTTTTTGGAAGCATTTAATTACACAGTTATAATGTTATAAATAGTACGTCATTGATGTCTACGAAAACCTTCATTTCAATAAAAAAATAAAAATTACACAATTATTAAATAATTTGTGTGCATCAATTAATAGAAAAAATGAAATTAATGTTCTGAAATTAAATACAACAAGTTACATTTAATAATAAACATGTGTACCCAAAAAAAAAATATTTAATAATAAACATTCTTTTTTTAATGAAAAGGAAAAAAAAAAATCATATAATGTTCTATACAGAAAATTAAAGTGAATACCCCAGCGTTTACACAAATTATACACTCTTACTTGAAGATGTACCCTGCGAATTTTTACACATTCTTCATATAAAAAAATATTTTGCTATAAAATCGGGTGATATAAAAACTAAAATATAATAATTATTTTATGTTGTTTATTTATTATTATTATTATTGTTATTATTATTATTATTATTATTATTATTATTATTATTATTATTATTATTTGTTATTTGTTACACTTTCAAATGGTGAACTTATCACCACCACCACACCACCACCAACCACCACCCTACCACCACCACCCATCACCACCCACCACCCATCTGCCACCACCACCCACCTGCCACCACCACCCATCACACCTACCACCCATCTGCCACCATTACCCACCACCATCCACCACCATCACCACCCACCTGCCACACCACCCATCACCACCACCACCCATCTGCCACACACCACCACCACCCACCACCACCACCACCCATCACCACCCACCACCCACCTGCCAGCACCACCCACCACTACCACCACCATCCACCACCCATCACCACCCACCTGCCACCACCACCCATCACCACCCACCACCCATCTGCCACCACCACCCACCACCCACCACCATCCACCACCCATCACCACCCACCTGCCAGCACCACCCATCACCACCCACCACCCATCTGCCACCACCACCCACTACCCACCACCCACCACCCACCACCCACAACCACATTTAATTTAATGACAACATATTTATTTCTGAAAGTTACTAAGAAACACATTGCATATTAATAACAACATATTTAATTGTCTTTGGTAGACTATACATAAATTTGTATATTACACATTACATGAACAACATATTTAAGTACATATATACTAAGAAAACCATTATCTTCAGTGCCCATAGTGAACATGATTTTGCCACATAGCAGTAGCAATTGCATCCCTAACGTTCGATTGGGACGTTAACCCATGTTGTGACATGTCAACATAGTCAGCTTGGTCTCCAACAAGCCCGTCTGCTTCTGCTTCTGCGGCCATTTCATTATCAGCTTCCATAAAGAATGGATCCATAGCTGCATGCAAACGGATCCAATTGTGCACTACACAACATGCAATCACGAGAGGCCCTTGTCATGTAGACTTGTAATTTGGCATGGACTGCAATATTGGGAAGCGCTTCTTCAAAACACCAAATGTTCTTTCTATGACATTGCGTAATGACGAATGTCGATGGTTAAACAATTCCTTAGGTCCTGCATAACGATGGCCATGAAACTCTTGCAAGTGATACCGTTAAGACCGAAATGGGGCAAGAAATCCAGGCATGTTCGTGAAACCAGCATCAACTAAATAGTACTTGCCTACATGTAAATAATGAATACATAGTTCTGTCAATTGATATGTATAAAAAACAAACAAGGAAAAAAGTGTACCGTATGTTATTCAGGACAGTCACCATTGGGTGGGTGTGGGAACTGTAGATCAGCTCGTGTAATAGAGTCAACCAGAATAGCGTTGTCGTGAGCGCTACCTTCCCATCCAGAATTAATAAATGTGAACAACATATCGAAGTCGCAAGCTGCGAGTACATTTTGCGATACCGTTGCTTTCCGACCGCGGAATGTATTTTGTCTTGAAGTAAGGACCCATGCATCCACCAATGTGCCATCGATAGCATCGACACAATCCTAATTGACAGATATCAGCCTTTGATATTAAAAGCGAAACAAACTTCGATATTACTTTCATAATTAAAAAATAATAATATTTATTAACCCTTATTGATTTGAACAAACTTACAGGACAGTCACACTGTTCGTACCTTGAACCAGGGAAAAAACAGCCTGTCATTTAAAATTTTTCCCAGTATGTCCTCTAGGTTACGTGGTTTGATAACTGATGATGAAAGCTTGCACAATGCCCGCATAACAATTTTTATGTGCCGACAAATTGTTTCAGTGGAGTGTTGAAATCTATCTGCCATTATTCGATGGCAATCATTTTATGCAAAAGTGTATAAAAAAATTCCAAGCGATTCCTCCACACTTATATGCATATGTTCAGTATCGATAAAGCCATTATAGAGTAAAGTGTCTTTCAATAAAATGAATGTTTGTGCATCCATTCGCATAACGTTCATCATTGTTTCTGGATGGCCATTTAATAGGCTGAAGATGTAATCATCACCTCTGAATGGACACGTTCGCTGCGGTCGGCGACTACTTGACGCATTGATATGGTCATGCATTAAAGCAATCATCAAAAAATCCATAAAATCATTAACAACCTCATCCTCCTCTGATGAGAGCTCCATTGTATTGTTTTCTCTGTCGGATGACATATGCCTTTGTCTACATCACAGTAAAAGCATAATTATAAAATATGTTATTCATGCAGTAACAGTTAGCGTTATTGGTGAAATAGTAAAATTCAGAGGATAACAAAATTTATTTAAACATGGTCATATTATGAATAACTTCCATAGTTTAATATAACAGAAAACACTTAAAAGTTCAAAAAAAAAAAAATACGAACATAAAAAAGGAAAGAGGATATGATGGAATGAAAAAAATAATAATAAAAACCAAATCAAGAATAATGAAATCATCAAACAGTTCAGCCAAGAAGATTTGCTAACACAAGCAAAACAGAACTTCTCAGTTCACTGCAAAGCGAGGATCATGGCTAGGCGCAAATGGGTAGGAGTGCGCATGAAAAACCTTCACCATTCCTTATCCTTGAACAGTGTCAGTGCCCTAACGTACTGCAACGGTGGTATGTCCCCAAGCTCAAGCAATGCATCTTAACATGCATCAAGGGAATAATCATCACCACCTGCACTTACAGCCTCAGTCTCATTTTCTCGTATAGCGATCCCAGTTTTCCCTTTCGTTGTGTTTAATTGTAATCCGGACTCGGGTTCGTAGATGTGTTGTTGCCTTATTCTTCTTTCTATCCCTTACCCTTTGTTTTAGAGTTTTGGGTTGTGTTGGGCAAGTTGGGAATAGGTCGGTTGTGTTTAAAAACTTAGAATTTTGCCCAGTTTTTGGCGTCTCCGCTCGAGCGGCGCTTTTGACGCTCGAGCGGGCCTTTGTTGTTCTTGTCCGCTCGAGCGGGGAGTTGGACGCTCGAGCGGGGACCTGTTCTGCAAAACTTCTGGATGGTTGTATCCGCCGCTCGAGCGGGGGTTTGGGCGCTCGAGCGGGGAGTCTGTGTGTGACGCTCAAGCGGGGTTTCCACGCTCGAGCGGGGCGACCTGTATAACCCACCGAGATTCAGCTTTTTGAATCACTTTTTTGATTTCCTTTCTCTCTTCTTACTTTCCGAAAAAGCCTTTGGAGAGAGCACCTCACTCTAAAACCTAACTTCTCTCTTAGGATTGATCTAGCTAGAGTGTTTCCCTCACCTTGGGCCTTTGTAAGAAGTGTGTTGATCGTCGAGGGCTTTGTTTTGATCCAACAAATTTGGGATTTGGAGCACTTTGATTTCGGGTCATCTTCTCTATTTGAGTTCTTCATTTGAGGTAGGGATTCTCCTTGTTCCTTTTCAATACTCCGTCTATAGATAGACATGTGGTAGTTTTTGTATTGCATAAAAACATTATATCATGTTGGATTTAGTGAAAATCATGAGGTTGGGTTGGTTATTGGTTATGGGTTTATTATCATTAGTTGGGGTTTAGGCTAATCGGTGTGTTAATTAGCATGTTATTGTTGAAAGGAGAGGAAACCCTAATTTTATTTGATTGATAAATTAATTGAGAGGGTTTTGATCTTTGGGCAAATACTGAGGTATTTTGAGTCTTAATTGTGGTTGTTGTTGTTTGTTGATGTTTAATGGAGCCGTTTTGGTCAATATTGAGAAGAGGAAGGAAAAACCCTAATTTATTAATTATGACTTAATTTGCATAATTAGTTCGAAATGGCTTTAAAAAGAATGTAGTGAATTAAAATGAGTTATGGCTTTTGTCCATGGGAATGATTTTGTGAAAACAAAGGAAGTGGAATTCATTTTTGTGAAATGGGAAAGGTATTTTGAAACAAGTATAAGAAAATTGGAAGGTTGTATCTTGAGTGTTGACCACACTGTGTGGGGTATGGCTTTAACTACCCTGTTCAGGTTGTTGTTGTGTTTTGTAATCTCATGTTAGTTGATTTGTTAATAGATGTACAATATGCATGCATCTAGAGATCTTGTCTTGGTCATCGGTGGAGGATGATACGATTGTGTTGAATTGTTGTGTATGTATTACACCATTGTTGATTGAACATCATATGTGATGAACTGCTGAATACATTATATTTGTAAACTGGTTGGGAGAAGAGAGGGGTTGTACTCCAGCGGTGTGTGAGAAGATAGGATGGACTCCCACACTCTGCGCTTATAATCAGAGGTATCATTACCCTTCCAGCTAGCGCCTGGAGAACTGACGCGCTGATAATCTATAAGGTACCATACCCTTCCAGCTAGCGCCTGGTAAACTGGATAGATTGTGTGGAAGTGTATCTTTGGCTTACTACGCATATAGCTAGTAGAGCAAAGTTTCGTTGTTATTGTTTTAGTGTATCTGGAAACATTGTGGATTGTATTGGTTACAGTTTTGGAGGGCCGAGTTTGCCTCATGATTAGTTGTATATAGGATAGAATTGGGATTGAACTGAAATGCTTTTGTCTCTTGGAAGTGTGAAAAACTGAACATTTTAGAAATATGTTTTGAAAAGGCACCTTTACGTATGTGTGGAAAATGGAAAGAGTAGTGGTCTTAGTGAATTTATCTCCTAAGTAATTGTTTATGCTTGAAAGAGTGAGAATGGGGTTAATGAAAGGAAAAGAAAGATAAATCGCTTATAGCGTTGAATGTAATGGTTGTTTTCGAGAAAAGTTCTTACATATATATATTTTGTATAAACTGTCACATTACTATTCTAGTACGAGAATGAGTGTTCATGATCATAGCTATCTGTAAGTTGTTATTGTTGAGGATCATGTTGAGATCCCTACTGGACTATATGTTCATCCCACGTTGTTGAATCTTTTTCAGGTATTTAGCAGGATGTGCTACAAGATTTGGGATCTTCTTATTTGTTGGCCACGGGGCCTCTTTGTTGTAGGCGGAATGCCATATATGAAAAAGGGTTGTACCCTTCATTTGTTATTTAATGTTGTAAGCCTGAGGGCAATTTTATATAGAATGCTCATGTTGTATTTAATTTTCATTCGAATGAGAGAGTAGTTGTTCATCACTTCTAATTGAACAATTGAGTTTATTTCCGCATGTTATCTCTGAAATTGAATTAAGTTAAGGAACTTGGTAATGACTTCGGGTAATAAAAAGTGGGGCGTGACAACTTGGTATCAGAGCTACCGGGTTTGAATACCTTGAGCTCGTGGGAAGTGGTTTTTTTTACCACAATGGGTTTACTACGTGTAGTGAGGACGTTGCATATAGTTAACATGAAAGTTAGGACTTATGTGTTGCATTTATGTGAGTATGGGATTCAGTCTCTGGGATAGTATTCATAGTCGGTGAACTTGCTTTGAGGTCCTTTCGGAAACACGCCTGATCAACGTGGTTTCTGATAGGAATTCCTTGAGAGTTCCGGGATGAGTGGCTATCTTGTGGACTTGATTCGATTATGTGTTTACATGTTTAGATGTTTATATGCAATAGAGATGTAAATTTTGAGACTAAGTGTGTCTTGTGACCTATTGGTGGTAGTGTGTGCCTCGGAGGAGGCTATTGTGTTATGCACTAAGTGTATTTTACTTTTGTGCTTTATAGGATGTCTACACGAGGAGGTAGAGACGGTGTGTGGGTAGTAGAGTGTCGGTAAGGGCACATCAGTTCCTTTAGCACCAGCCGTTGCAGCATCGGCTGTCGGCGAGGATGTCGCACGTGAGATTGTGAGAGCAGTGCAAGACGCCCTAGCTCGTACTGAGGGCGGCAGCGGGCATGCTCTCAAACTTACTAAGGAGTTTTTCCGCTCCGGCCCACCTGAGTTTGTGGGGGAGGCTAAACCGTTGGAGGCAGAGAGTTGGTTAGAGCAAATTACCAAGACTCTTGATATGCTCAGAGTCGAAGAGGAAGAGTTGAGGGTTTCTTTGGCGACTTTTCAGTTGAAGGGGGATGCGAGTTATTGGTGGAAGTATGCTAAGAATACTGTAGGTAGCACGTGGGTTGCTTTTACCGAGGCCTTTTGGGCCAAGTATTTCCCTCCTTCCGCTCGGGAAAGATTGAGGGATCAGTTTTTGGAGTTGCGTTAGGATGATACTCCTGTGGCACAGTTTGAGATGCGGTTTACTAGTTTGTCGAGGTTTGCTCCAGAATTGGTGGCAACAGAGGAGCGTCGTTGTTATGAGTTTGAAAAGCGGTTGTGTTTTGATATTCGGGAGAAGGTAGCTGGATCCTTTTGGAAGGATTATTATAATTTAGTCGAGGCAGCGGCCCATGTGGAGGCCATGGTTGTGAGTGATGATGGGGTTAAGGAAGAGACCATCTCGGTAAGTACTACGGTTCCTAAGCACTCTAGGCTCAGTAAGGGTGGAGGCGGAAACATGCTCAGTCAGGGGCTGGTTCCTTTTCTTCGCCAGGGGTTTCGGACACTTCGGTTGGGAGGTCCGGGGAGGTTCAGGTTTCAGACCAGTCTCAGAGTAGAGGGGTCTGGTAGTTGTTTTGTTTGTGGTCAGCCGGCCATGGTAGACGTTTTTGCTCTATGCGTGTAAATTCTTCGGGTGTTTCAAAACCTAGTCAGACTCAGTCGTACCCGTCTAGTCGGGGACGTTATCGGTACCAGAAACGGGCAGGCCAGGCTTCGGGAGCCTCGCGAGGGGCGACTTATTAGTTAGCCCTATAGTGTTACCCTGGAGAGGGACTTTTTGTAATGTTGGCCGGTGGTGTATCATGTTTATTGATTTTGTTGTTGACCGGTGTATTGTTGGATGCTGAGGCACCATGTTTATGTATCGCATATGTTTGTATAATGTGGTTTGTTTAATCCTCATGTATTAGGGAGTATGTATGAAATTTCGAACCCTATATTATATATATTGAGAAGTTGTTGATGGGATTAATGATCCTAGTATTGTTGCTTGCTTGGTACTGTGTATTGAGTTAGTCTTGTGACGGCCTGTGGGCCTTGTTCACTTTTAGAGATTATTTGTTGAGAACAGGAATCCGCGAGTGGATGTGATTGATGTGATGGTTTCGAGAGTTGCATGGTATTAGCAAGGTTATATGAGATTTGTCTCTCAAGTTAGCAGGAATGGTACCTGTATGTTGGTTCGTGTTTTGGGCCTTACTATTCAGTGAGTCCGTGGTGACCCCATCGGTTGTGTAGGGGTAGTGTTTGTATTATGATTGGTTATCAATTATTGGGTATGGTTTGAGTGGCACATCAGTGTGTGGGTTACTGAGTGTGGAGTTTATTGAGTTGATTAGTCAACTCGTTGGTATTGGGTTTTGGGTTGACATTGGTCACCTTGATGTTAGTCTCGTTTGTTGTAGACTTTGTGTGTTGATTAGGGAAAACAGAAACTAATCATCCGGTTGTGTCATTGAATATGACGGTTATTATAATACAGCAATTATGTGTATTGAATTATCATTGTGAATGATTGGATTTTTTTTTTTTTTATACATTGTGTGTATGTATATTGTTTGGGAGGAGATAGGGGATGGACTCCGATGATACAGCACTAAAATGTGTATCTATTGAAAGATTGATATAGCTCATATGCTTATCTATTGTGAAGTGAAAAATGTTTATATGAGTTACTATCTCATTTAATTGTTTGGCCAGGTTCTAAGCCAGGTGTATGTTATTAAATTGGTTAAGTAAAGGGAGGCGGGATGAAATTGCAAAACCATGAATTTCTTATGCCATATGTGTTGATAGTATTGTTGTTATTTCTATTAACTATCATTATAGAAATGTTATGTTCTGTGTTGGTTGTGGCATCACTGTGTGCGTGAGGGTTGTTGATAGTTTTATTTTGGAAAGAAATGGAAAACAAAATTTTTCCTAGTGTTTGGGCCACCTAAGGGTGTTGTTGAGAAATTGATTTAATTCAAGGGTTTTGAGAAATTCCAAATGAATCTTTTTGGTAAATAAACTGTGGATGATTTTGTGTTTTGGATAACACCGTAGTTGTGAAAAATGTTTACAAAACTTTCGAGTTTCGCATGGAAAATGCAAGGTTTATTTCGAAACGTCAGCATTGAAAATTTGTCTATCTTTGAGAAATGTCTCTTGAGCAAGAAAATGTTTTCTTATTATTTTCTCAGAAGATTTGCTTTGGTTGCATTTTGGGAATAATGGTTGTTGAGTAGTGACTTAGCTTGAAGCGCTAGTCGGTTGTTGGTGAATTGTTTCGGGAAAGGTTTGGTTTTGTTATAGCTTTTGTGCCTACAGTGTTGCCGTTTGGAACGTGTTCCCTTGGTTAGTCTCTTCCTTAGTAAGAGTGAATCGAAGGTTTGTTATGAGAATATTTCCTTCCTTGGTGCCCGGGTGTTGAGTGCTTTGTGATCAGTTGGCCTTGTGTTTTGGCGTATCCTTAATTTCGGGGACGAAATTCTTTAAGGGGGGGAGGTTATAGCGATCCCGGTTTTCCCTTTCGTTGTTTAAATTGTAATCCGGACTCGGGTTCGTAGATGTGTTGTTGTCTTATTCTTCTTTCTATCCCTTACCCTTTGTTTTAGAGTTTTGGGTTGTGTTGGGCAAGTTGGGAATAGGTCGTTGTGTTTAAAAACTTAGAATTTTGCCCAGTTTTTGGCGTCTCCGCTCGAGCGGCGCCTTTGACGCTCGAGCGGGCCTTGTTGTTCTTGTCCGCTCGAGCGGGGAGTTGGACGCTCGAGCGGGGACCTGTTCTGCAAAACTTCTGGATGGTTGTATCCGCCGCTCGAGCGGGGGTTTGGGCGCTCGAGCGGGAGTCTGTGTGTGACGCTCGAGTGGGGGTTTCCACGCTCGAGCGGGGCGACCTGTATAACCCACCGAGATTCAGCTTTTTGAATCACTTTTTGATTTCCTTTCTCTCTCTTACTTTTCCGAAAAAGCCTTTGGAGAGCACCTCACTCTAAAACCTAACTTCTCTCTTAGGATTGATCTAGCTAGAGTGTTTCCCTCACCTTGGGCCTTTGTAAGAAGTGTGTTGATCGTCGAGGGCTTTGTTTTGATCCAACAAATTTGGGATTTGGAGCACTTTGATTTCGGGTCATCTTCTCTATTTGAGTTCTTCATTTGAGGTAGGATTCTCCTTGTTCCTTTTCAATACTCCGTCTATAGATAGACATGTGGTAGTTTTGTATTGCATAAAAACATTATATCATGTTGGATTTAGTGAAAATCATGAGGTTGGGTTGGTTGTTGGTTATGGGTTTATTATCATTAGTTGGGGTTTAGGCTAATCGGTGTGTTAATTAGCATGTTATTGTTGAAAGGAGAGGAAACCCTAATTTTATTTGATTGATAAATTAATTGAGGGGTTTTGATTTTTGGGCAAATACTGAGGTATTTTGAGTCTTAATTGTGGTTATTGTTGTTTGTTGATGTTTATGGAGCCGTTTTGGTCAATATTGAGAAAGAGGAAGGAAAAACCCTAATTTATTAATTATGACTTAATTTGCATAATTAGTTCGAAATGGCTTTAAAAAGAATGTAGTGAATTAAAATGAGTTATGGCTTTTGTCCATGGGAATGATTTTGTGAAAACAAAGGAAGTGGAATTCATTTTGTGAAATGGGAAAGGTATTTTGAAACAAGTATAAGAAAATTGAAAGGTTGTATCTTGAGTGTTGACCACACTTGTGTGGGGTATGGCTTTAACTACCCTGTTCAGGTTGTTGTTGTGTTTTGTAATCTCATGTTAGTTGGATTTGTTAATAGATGTACAATATGCATGCATCTAGAGATCTTGTCTTGGTCATCGGTGGAGGATGATACAATTGTGTTGAATTGTTGTGTATGTATTACACCATTGTTGATTGAACATCATATGTGATGAACTGCTGAATTACATTATATTTGTAAACTGGTTGGGGAGAAGAGAGGGGTTGTACTCCAGCGTGTGTGAGAAGATAGGGGATGGACTCCACACTCTGCGCTTATAATCAGAGGTATCATACCCTTCCAGCTAGCGCCTGGAGAACTGACGCGCTGATAATCTAAGGTACCATACCCTTCCAGCTAGCGCCTGGTAAACTGGTAGATTGTTGTGGGAAGTGTATCTTTGGCTTACTACGCATATAGCTAGTAGAGCAAAGTTTCGTTGTTATTGTTTTAGTGAATCTGGAAACATTGTGGATTGTATTGGTTACAGTTTTGGAGGGCCGAGTTGCCTCATTGATTTATTTTGTATATTTAGGATAGAATTGGGATTGAACTGAAATGCCCTTTTGTCTCTTGGAAGTGTGAAAACTGAACATTTTAGAAATATGTTTTGAAAAGGCACCTTTACGTATGTGTGGAAAATGGAAAAGAGTAGTGGTCTTAGTGAATTTATCTCCTAAGTAATTGTTTATGCTTGAAAGAGTGAGAATGGGGGTTAATGAAAGGAAAAGAAAGATAAATCGCTTATAGCGTTGAATGTAATGGTTGTTTTCGAGAAAAGTTCTTACATATATATATTTTGTATAAACTGTCACATTACTATTCTAGTACGAGAATGAGTGTTCATGATCATAGCTATCTGTAAGTTGTTATTGTTGAGGATCATGTTGAGATCCCTACTGGACTATATGTTCATCCCACGTTGTTGAATCTTTTTCAGGTATTTAGCAGGATGTGCTACAAGATTTGGGATCTTCTTATTTGTTGGCCACGGGGCCTCTTTGTTGTAGGCGGAATGCCATATATGAAAAAGGGTTGTACCCTTCATTTGCTTATTTAATGTTGTAAGCCTGAGGGCAATTTATATAGAATGCTCATGTTGTATTTAATTTTCATTCGAATGAGAGAGTAGTTGTTCATCACTTCTAATTGAACAATTGAGTTTATTTCCGCATGTTATCTCTGAAATTGAATTAAGTTAAGGAACTTGGTAATGACTTCGGGTAATAAAAAGTGGGGCGTGACATCTCGTGCACGTGAATGTCCTGTTTTGGCTTGTACATAGGATGTGAAAGCTGTGCACACATCAAACCCACTTGACTGTGACTTTTTGGAACGACCACTGTTAGTCTGGCTGGTTGCAGGGCCCCTCTTATGACTTTTGCCCTTTACTGGATCCATATACTCATCCCCGAATAAGTCAACAGGAATGGCCTCAGCAGCATTACTTCCACCAGCGTTACTCCACCAGCATCAGCGTTTCAAAATTTATTTAACATGTCGTCTTCTTCTTCTGAGTCAAGGGGCCTTGTGTGGATGCACGAGATAGGGCCCTTGTAGCACAACAATTTTCAACAATTTCTGCCATTTCTTGAAAATATTCAAACCCTTTTGTCCTAAACTTCTTCACATTTCTGCTAGCCTACAACAAGTACAAAACAAGAATTAAGCACTGTATATATCATGAAATGTTTAAAATAAAATTAGAAAATAGTACAGATTAATGGAAAACCTTATCCCAAAATTCATCGGGTGCAACAACAGTGCCTATAATAGGATCCCATCCCAGACCAGTCTGTGCCTGGAGTCGCTTAAATGTCTGGTAATCAGCTTTCAATCGCTGATATTTTGGCGCACCTTAACACCTGTATACCGAAATCCATATATGTTGTGCAACTGATTTGCATAATGATTCCAATGCCTAATTGTCCACGAAGTAGTACGGCCCGTTGTTTGATTGTTTCTAACCTCATCTCTCAACATATTTATTAATTTCGTTTCAATTCTGGGCGTCCACATTTTGGTGTTCTCATTGTCATCGGAATTATTTCCATCCATCTATAAATATACAAATTATATTTAAACTAGTTTGGGATGAATATACAAGCATAACAGCGTATTTTAAAGTAGACTGCGATGGATATACAACAATAACAATGGAAAATGATTTGAAGAGAACACAGATAAAGGAAAAAGAACAGATGATTTTATTTCAAGGAAAAAGTACGTAGCAGATTAATTGAATTTAAATAGCAGAAATATAATCACAAAAAAAAAAACATTCAGATAGCAGAAATATAACCACAAATAAAAAAAAAAAATTCAGTTAACATTGTGTTTAAATAGTAGGAAAGAAATCAGTAATTTTTTTTTGAATTAACAATGTGTTTAACATTGAAAATTGGTTGTTAACAATGTAAAAAAAAATATACTGAATTAAAAAAAACCATAATGTTAACATTCAGTTAACAATGTTTTACAAAAAAAATTCAGTTAACATTCAATGTTTAACAATGTGTTTAACATTGTGTTATATTGATTTGAATTCAAAACAAATCAGTATTGGTTGTTAATTGAAATTAAGGAAAAAAAATAGTAAAAAAGCCCGGTGGGTTCAAACAGTTCAGGGGAGGACGGTGGTTCAAACCATTGAGGAATGGAAAGGCGGAAGACAAAACCGAAGAGGAGGTGGAAGACCGGGTGGTTGATCGGCCGGTCAACCGGCTGGATGACCCGGGGGACGACCGGCCGGGTGTCCCAGGCACTGCCGCTTCTGGTTCTCATCGAAGAAGGTTCAAACAGTTCATAATTTAAAATAACAACCGATCTGAAATGGAAAATACGCCTCTACAAATTCTCATAAACCATTTACGAACTGATTTCAACTTCTCTGAAATCATTTATACATAACAGATGAATGCATTACTGACTATTCTTGAAGAGCAAAAAGTTGAAACAGTTTAGGAGGAAGGATCGACTCGTCTGAAATCATTTTCAGATAATAGATTTTCAGATAACAGATGAAGGATGAAGGATTTATTTACCAGATTAGTGGGAGTTGAATAGTTATCGCCGGTGATGGAATGTGTATACTGATTGAATGTGCCGCTGTTTGCTCGTCGGATTCGACAATAAATTTGATAAATTTGACCTGAAAAAAAAAAATTAGGATGAATTTCTCAAATAATTTCCCTATAACAATATGTAAATAATTTTGTGAGTAATTTCACCTCGCAGTCGTCGTTGTTTGGTTGCCCGTAATAAGAATCGTCCGCAACGCACAAATCGTAACTCAGTCGATTTGTGAAATATGATACCAGTACAGAGCGGGTTAGGTGGATTCATTATTTATAAAATGAGTCTGACTTCTGAAACTCACCCGTGATGAATCTGAAGTACGGATGTTTGATACAGAGAAGCCACCCGTGATGAATCTAAAGGATTGGTGTAGATGAGGTTCACGTGAAAGTTGGGAGACGATAAAGAAGGCAGAAACGTTAAAAGGAGATACTTGCTACCAAACAGATTTTCAAAATGTAATTTGAATTAACACGCGGAATCAATTTTTGAACATCGTATCCAAACATCATGCGCGAGCTCACGTGTTGAAAATTGATTTCAGTTCACAACCAAACAGAGCCTTGAATTTTAGCTCCATATTTATGTTCTTGCTTGGCAACCTTGTTTGATCTATGCACTGTTATGTCTATTATAGTCTTGAGATTGGTATACTCTTGCTAAGAAATTGAGAATTAGATCATGCTCAAATACTTCTCATATACTCATTAACAATTTGGTCTCTCATTGTTATTTTTTGTTTGGGCTTAATTTTCTTATTTTTTTTCTCTGCTTTTTAATTTTATTTTTCAGTACTTAGACATAAACTAACAACAAAATCAAAATACAAATATTTACATAAAAAAACCAAAAAAAAACACCC
>JAPPVO010001609.1:0-22196 GCA_030407325.1 Camellia japonica | reverse complement strand
AAATATCATTTCAGAAAGCAGTACAGTTGATCATTCAGAAAATATTCATGATTGAATATATCTTTACAACATTGTTACTCACAGAGCACTGGGCTATAAGCAGCTAATGAGCGTCCTCGGATGCCAACCCTACATAATTACAGAATGAACACACACTAAGTTACACACTTGGGAATCAATGACTTAGTCCCTAACTTGACTCGGTGTGGTTCTACATCAATATCCTCATTAAGATGCCTTAAACATGGCCTAGGAATGCCTAGGATGGAAAGAGGATACAAAGATGCACTTTAAAACACTTTTCAAAATTTTCAGAAAACAGGGGTCTCGCTCGAGCGTGGCTTTCTATGCTCGAGCGGACATGCAGACAAAGGAGCTCCGCTCAAGCGTAACTTCCTTTGCTCGAGCGGACTGTAAACTCAAGCAAAAGTACTGGATGCATGCAATTCATGCTCGATGGGCGCTTGACCTCCGCTCGAACGTAAGACACAAGTCCTCGTTCGAGCGTGCATTCCCTCGCTCGAGCGGACTGTAAACACATGAAAAGTACTGGATACACACATTTCATGCTCGAGTGTTACTTTCCCCGCTCGAGCGGGATGCATGTACTCAAAGTGTACGCTCGAGCGTGAAGTCTTACGCTCGAGTGTGGGTCCAAAATATGGAATTTCCAAATTGAACCTCCAAGCTCAAATTCAACATTTAAAGCATCAAATCCGATCCTTTTGGGCTAATTTTCTGGAAAACACTTTAAAACTCATAATATGACATGTTTCAAAGATTAATTTGCAAAATCAAAGCCCAAAGGTAGTTCAATTAAACACAATTTCAAATAAACTTCAAGAACATAAAGTGTATGTAACATGCATGTGTTCAATTGAAATCAAAGCTTCCAATACGTAATCAAATGAGTCAAAACTTCCAAAAACATGATGAATTCATGAAGTATAATCAAGATATGGACATGCATGTAGCAATTTCCATGAAAACAACCTCAAAATGCTAGAACATGTACATGCATGATTTAAGCTTCAATTCAACATTTTGAACCAATTCTAGACTCTAATCACCAAACTTCCATGAAACATGCAAGATATAACTTAAATACAAGTTCAAGAAGATGATTCTCCTACCTTAGGTCTTCAATTTTAAGTCTAGAAGCTCAATCATGCAATCTCTCTTCAATTTCTTCTAGTTCCCAAGCTAAATTTGATGAACTCAAGTTTTCTCCTAACTCTCCCTCTCTCTAGTCGGTTTTGTCCAAGAAGATGGAGAATGATGCAACAAAATGATACAAATTCAAGTCTCAAGAGATCTTATGAAGTGGCCCACTAATGTGGCAAAAAGGTAAATAATGCAACTAATGTTATTTAACATTATTTAATCTAATTTAATCATTCCAAATCAATTTCAAATTAAATCTACCATAAAATCACATAAATTCTAATTAGCATAAAACACTAATCAGTTTCGGATTCGGCCGCCGATAAGGCCTTCAATTCACAGTTCGACACTTAAAACATGAACATATTAATTAACAGTCAAACAGATAGAAATGCGTTTAAACTAATACACTCAATCAATCAGTTCAGAATATCAGTCAAATCAGTTACTTAATCATGTTCAGTCACAGTTTAGCAGTAATCAGTGGTATTATCAGTAAACAGTGGTGAGGGTTGTCACAGTCTCTCCTCCTTATAAAGAGTTTGGTCCTCCAAACTCGAATTACCTTCATTTTGGAAGAATACCGGATCCAGAGGGAACAGTTCAGGATATCTCTTGATCATGTCGTCTTCCCTTTCCCAAGTGGCATATACGCCACCATGGTTTTTCCAATCCACTTTCACTAACAGAATTTCTTTGTTCCTCAACTTTTTGATTCGTCAATTTACAATCTGAATAGGTCGTTCCTCATAAGTGTAGTCATCACTTAGCACTACACGGATAGGCTCAATCACATGGAAGGGATCCCGGAGGTAATCCCTCAACATTGAAATATGGAACACGTTATGCATATTCACCCTTCTTGTTGCTTAATATGGAACACGTTATGCATATTCACCCTTCTTGTTGCTTAATTGTGTAGACTTTTGCACCATCTTTTAGCATATTCAAAGTAAACTTTTTGGGCCTTTGAACCACTGAAATTCAGAGTTATTTCAGTGGTAAAAACCTTATTTTGAAGTCCTAAATTGGAAGGGGTAGCCTCCCCTCCTTGTGTCTTGTTTGCATGCCTAGATAGCTTAACATGTGAGCATGTTTTTCTAGCATTTTGTACCTTAATCTCAGCATATTTTTGCTATTGTTTTGACTGGTTTCAGCTCTGTTTTGAGCTGGTTTTGTCCTTTGAGGCTTGTATTGTGTGGTTGTAGTGTAAAGAGGCTTCACTAGTTTAATGTTTTAGGTTTTTTAGCATGAATTGCATGAGTTGCTTGCATGTTTTAGTGTCATTTTGCACTCCATTTCAGCATTGAAATCTCTGCAATCTCCCTCTATTCTTCACTCTTTCATTTATTTTGAAAGTGGCTTTGAACCCCTTGTTGGCTTGAGTATGAAATGGAGATATTCATGCTTAATGGTTTAATTCCTTCGGGAGTTCATTATCAACGGCATGAGGTCTTTTTCATGCTCAAGACACTTATGGTTTAAGCCTACTTTCAATTAGAGGACTCTTATCTTTTGGACTAATCAATTAAAGAATGGATTGGTAAGCTAAAATGAGTAAATAAAAATGAACAAGTAAAAGAGGCAAGCTAAGAATCTTATGTGTTGCATTGCATGTGTTCAGATCGGACGTTAATTCGAACACGAGGAAAATGGGACGTTTTATACTCAAAGTGATGAAACGTGCCACTTTCCTTGGTCGCCATCACCCTTGATCATACATGATAGGGCCATTGTTTTGTTGAGTGTTATTTTGCACTCATTAAGCTTGTACAAGTTTGGTTCCTTAGCCATCATGCATTGAAAATGCTTGGTTGATGGTTTGAGGACCAAAAGTTACACTCATTTGAGCTTGTGTAATGATAAGGAGAGTAACAGTACATACACTCCATGAGAATACACTACTTTGCCTTTGTTTGCTCTCTGTTGCAGCAAAAAAAGGAAGTTCAGGGAACGGGTGGTCGACCGGCCACCGGTAGTGGCTGACCGGCCACCAGCAGCAACCGACCGGCCACCAATGGTAGCCGACAGCCACCATTGGTAGCCGACCAGCCATAAATGAAATTTTTCACAAGTGTGTTCATGAGTTGGAGCAGAGGTGTTCTAGAAGTTGGCAGCACTATTGGTGTTCAAGCATGTGCAAACAGAGGCTGCAAAGGTAAGGCGGTGGCATTTTCAAGAGGAGAATCCGAGCATGCGTGCATCCCTTGTCCCTCGAGGCCGTTTAATTGCTTTAGTAGTTAGTTGTAGCTAATAGTGTTGTAAGTATTTAATTAATTAATTCGTATTGTAATTAATTAGTTTAATACGATTTGTAATAATTAGCCTAGAGTAGTTAATTAATTTGTTTTGTAATAGTTTAGCTTAATTAGCGTAGCTAGTTGCTTAGTTTATTTATTCGGACCCTCCTTCGTGAGGGCATAAATGTTGTAATTAGTGTGCGTGCGTGTGTGCATGTCTTCCAACCCCACGTCTTTCTCCCTTTTATTTACTTGTTTTTGATGGTTAGATTAGGAACATGTTTTAATTAGCATACCTTATGCTTGCATGTTTGCATCCATTCATTTTGTTTTGCATGCACTGAGGCTCAGCGTATCATTCAAACTGCATCATCATTTCAATACTTCGATGAATACGTGTTTAAATAGCATGTTATCAAGTTGAATCATATGCCATATAGTAGCCAAGCCTATTTATTGCATATTGCATGTGTTGCATTAGACACTTAACATAGTTAGGATCATGCATTTTTCTAATTAGTTTTTGTTTTGACTTGGAGTACTCGGTAAGCTTTTATACTTTAGCATACTTGCATGAGTGTGATTGCCATGTTGCCATGTCTCGCATGCTTGCTACGAGGCTATGTGCTTACTTGCTAAATTGCATGAAAGCCTGTGGATGAAGGCTTTGTTGTTTGAATTGGAACAATTTAATGAATGTGAGTTTCAAGCCCACTTTGTTGTGGCAAAATCATGTTTTAAGCTCACTATATTTTGTGGCAAATCCGCATTTCTAAGCCCACTTGAGGGTGGCAAATTCAAACCATTTTCGCAAACAAACATAAGTTGAATTGTTCCAAGTCTTGCGACTAGTCTATACTTGCTTGTGCGCATCATATAATAAAGCTAGTTTAATAACCGGAATAAGAACGCATAATGTTTATAAAACATCATATCATGATTAGTAGAGGCCAATCTTTGATTGGGCGAGTGGGGGTGCTCATTTCAGGACCTTCCCCTCTCGTACCCAAGTTCCCGAGCCGAGGCAACTTTGGTGATGACGGATACGTGGCCTTTGGCACGAGTCAGGATTTCCTAAATTTTCTCAAAATAAAATATTTAGGTGGCGACTCTGTATCTGGAAAAGTAGTCCAATTTTGGCACTTTTTGATTCAAAATCAATTTTTCAAAATGATTTGCCGGATTTGGACACTTTGGTGATTATCAGTTTCACATTGCATTTGTGAGACTAGATTTAGAACCATAGGTAGAGTCCGAACTGTAAGGCCTTCTTTTCAAACCCTTTCCGAAAGGCGGGGGTGCGGAAAAAGGCGAGTTCGCAATAATATTTCTTGAGATTTGCTACATTCCAGGGCCGAAGTATGGCTCTGCCTTTGAGATCCTCTAAGTAGTAAGCTCCATTTCTAGCAACAACTGTGACTTTTTACGGACCTTCCTAGTTAGGCCCAAGTTTTCCTTTGCCAGGCATCCTTTTGTGATCCATAACTTTCCTCAAAACCAGTTCTCCAAGTGTGAATTGCCTTGGGAAAACTTTTTGGTTGAAACTCTTGATGAGCTGCTGCTGATATGCTACAAGTCTGATCAGTGCTGCTTCCCTTCGGCCTTTTGCCATATCCAGTGCTTGTGCGATAGCTTCCTCATTACTCGTGCTTTCAAACAGTTCAAATCGGAGGGTTGGGAGACCAACTTCGAGTGGGATAATAGCCTCCATTCCATAAGTTAGGGAGTAAGGTGTTTCCCTCGTTGAGCGTCGTGCTATGGTTCAGTAAGCCCATGGCACATGGGGTAACTCTTCAACCCATTTTCCTTTTGCATGTTCGAGCCGCTTCTTTATTCCATTGATGATGATTTTGTTCGACGCTTCTGCCTGCCCATTACTTTGTGGGTAGCCTAGAGAAGAGTTCTGGTATTCGATTCTGAGGTCGGCACAAAACTTTCTGAAGATCTTTCCGTCAAACTGTGTTCCATTGTCTGCAATCAGTACCCGCGGGATGCCGAAACGGACCAAGATGTTCCTCAAGACAAACCGCTTTGTGTCCACTTCTTTGATACTTGCCAGTGCTTCGACTTCAACCCACTTAGTGAAATAGTCAGTTGTGGCGATGAAGAATCGTCTATTCCCAGTGCCCAGTGCCTCGTGCCAACGGTCTAACAATATCCATACCTCATTGGGCAAAGGGCCATGGGTTGGTGAGTGGAGTGAGAGTCTTGGCTGGCTGATGAATTAGTGGAGCAAACCTCTGACATTTATCGCACTTCTGAATGTACTGCTGTGCATCTTGTTACATTCGTGGCCACCGGTACCCATAAGTGAGGGCTCGGTGCGCCAGTGACCTTCCACTAACGTGGCATCTACAAATCCCATCGTGAATTTCGTAAAGAACATTTTCGACCAGATTTGGATGCATACACAAAAGATAAGGACCGAGATAGGAGCGTCTGTATAGTTTCCCAGATGGTAAGACCCAGAACCGAGCTGACTAATGTCAGATTTTGTTGGCTTCCTTTTTATCTTTGGGGAGAGTGCCAAATTTTAGAAAAACAAGTATCGGGTCCATCCAGCTTGGCTCTAGGTTATTGTAGAGGACTGGAGATGCAATGTTTGGTTCTGGCACGAACTCAACCCAACCTTTTCTAGCATCTTTGGCATTTACCGATGAGCCGAGGCAGGCCAGAGCGTCGGCATGGTTGTTTTTGTCTCGACTGATTCATTCCACTCGTATGGATCGAATTTTTTTGAGTAGATCTTTCGCCTTGCCTGCATACATGGGCATTCTTTCGTCTCGTGCTTCGTAGACCCCAGTAAGCTGATTTACCACCAATTGAGAATGGTTGAAAACCAGGAGTTGCTCTGCACTGAAGTGTTCGACATTGCGTAATCCAGCCAACAGTGCTTCGTATTTCGCCTCATTGTTAGAAGCTTTCCAACCAAGCCTAAGAGCTTGCTCCCAAATAAACCCTTCTGGTGATACAAGTACTACCCCTACTCCCAAGCCTCGGTTATTGGATGATCTGTTGACATAGAGCTTCCAAATGTTTCCAATAAAGAGTTTCCATACTTCTGAAGCGCATTGCTTTCCTAGTTCAGTGGTGCATGGCACCTATGCCGAACCGAAGTTCTGGGGCTCGGTGCTCTGGGTGGGAGCAAATTCTGCGACAAAATCCGCCAAGACCTAGGCCTTGATTGCTGTTATGGGTTGATATGGAATGTCAAACTCACCAAGTTCTACCACCCATTTCGTTGTTCGGTCGGAAAAATCAGCTCGGCTGAAGACAAATCTGAGGGGGAATTCAGTGAGGACATTGATGGTGTGACCCTGAAAGTAATACTGCAGCTTTCTTGAGGTGATGAACAGTGCGTAAGCTAACTTTTCCAAGGGTAGATACCGTGTCTCAGCATCTAGTAGAGTCTTGCTAACATAGTACACTGGCCTTTGTTCCTTGTTAACCTCTCGAATCAATACCGCGCTTACGGCGTGATCCGAGACTGCTAGATATAAGTACAGCTCCTCACCTAGTTCTGGAGTGGACAGGAGAGGTGGTGTACTGAGGTATCTTTTGAGGTCTTGCAATGCTTCGGTGCATTCAGGACCCCATTCAAACGCAGCTTTTTTCTTCAGTAGCTGGAAGAAGGGCTTCATCCGATTTGAACACTTGCTGATGAGCTGATTCAAGGCAGCCGCCATTCCAGCCAGTTGCTGATGAACCGATCAAACCATCGAAGTCCAGATTCCCCCAAGCTAGACATGAAGACTTTGCACATCTGAGCTTCGTCTCGGCTCCATAGGGACATCATCTGTCTATAATGGCTGATGTGCCTCAATGGCTCTAACTTTTCATCGTACAACATGAACTTTAGCGGAGTGAATTTCTTGGGAGGTCTCATGGCCTCGATTTCTGGGGAGAATGGGGAGGAGACAAGCCTATCCAATGCTCAGTGTTCTCTCTGGTGGATGGTACGGTCTAGGTGATCTCGATGTTGCTCATTTTGCTTGTTGCCAATTAGCCAAGTACGAAGGTCTTGAGGGGGGTACTCTGTTTGCTGGCTAACTGTCTTCTGTCTTTTAACCCTTCTCTGGCTTGAGCCACGGGTGTGGCTGCTCACCGCCTTACTTTGTACCGGGATTGGCTGGCTCTGCTGCCCAGACTCATTTCTGGGGATCTTCTTCACTTGTGGTTCTCTGGACGAGCTTCTCTGTCGTAGGCGAGAGGGCTCTGTGTCAGTCCTCTTCTCCGTCAAATCACCCATCACCCTTTTGAGTTGCGCTTTCAGCTCCTGTATCTCCATTCCCATGGAGTCTGTGATTCAATCCCTGTAATCCTTCTCCAAAAGAAAGTGATGAGAAGAACCTCCAACGAAGGGCAATCGATGCTCAACAGATTCGGGGGTTCGGTTATTGTTTCCGGTTTGTTCTTTTAAGACTGTTGGGAGTGCCAAGCCTTTGTCATTTGTCTTCTCCATCTGTGGAGTCTGTGTCGAAGGTGGGATGTCCTTAATCCCCATCGTCGGAATCGAGTGCAAAACTCAGAGACAAAGTGATCCACGCTCACCGCACCAGTTGTGTGTACCAAATACTGCACTAGATGATCGTGGGTCGGAGCTTCGCACTCGATTGGACTATCTAGGGATTGAGGCCCTGCAGCAAGGAGCACCGTAAGAGCTGCCCGACCGGGGTTGGCCGGATAACCTCTCCGGTGTGGGAATGAGTAATCAGAGATGAAGTAAAATGCTCTCTAAGTATAGAGAGTTGAGTTTCAGTGAGTAGGGTTTTATTTAGATCAGTCACCTTCAATGTGAAGTAAGTGTGGTTTATATTCAAGCTCTTGCTTGTTGCCCAAGATGGTTTCATAGAGCTTGGTACTGCCTAGTTTCCTTTTAGCATTGCCCTAGGTAGGGGACCATCTGGTAGTTGTTATAGGGTGCATATACTTATTGTAGTCATGCTGATAACAAACCATATTCTTTTGATTAACTGTTTCCATGATTCTAGGTGTAGGGGGACTAGCTGAGGTGGCCATTTGCATATGCATGTACTCACAACTTCCACGTTTCTCTAGTGTGTTCCTCTGGCTCAGCATTGTTGTGCCTCAGCTCGGCTATCTACGGGATGGCTTGTAGAGATGGTCCGGCCCAATATGATATCTTTGTGTGGGCTCGGCCTCCTTTTGGATCCTATCCAAAGGTCAGGTCCTGCGGCTCGGCCCAATCCAGCATCGTGGCTAGACTGACCTTTCCACCACAGGCTGTTCCCAAGTGATTGAGGACTTGGGTGGATTGTTGATGATGTAATTGGGCTGAACTGACTGGCCCACTTGCTTATCTTGCTTCTCAGGTCTTGAGTCTAATGGATTGGTCCGGTCCAAGGCTTGGATTTGACCCATTTCATATTTAGCCCATTCACAAACAATTATGAGTCTACTTAAAAGAAAAACTAATATGACTTGAAATAAGCCATTATATATATATATATATATACACAATAACAAAATAAATAAATAGACAAAATTGTAGGTGAACTGATAACCCACTTCCAAAAATTGAATTGAAATTAAAGAACAAAATATTTTTTCACTATCTTGAAAGTAATTGAGAGGTTTATGTTCAATTCTAGATGGTTCACTTCTTTTGATTAGATCATTTTTACTTTAAATTTAAATTTATGTTCAATTTTTTAACTAATATGTTGAGTATGTTTGTTATAGTTTATTATAAGTACAAAGTTAATAATCAAAAAGTATAAATCAAAAGTTATTCCTAACTTTTAAATACTCAATTTAATTTTTTCTTTTTGTTGTGGGGTATTTAAGTTAATTTCTATGTAATAACGAGAGGTAGACATCGACCAGACTAGGCCAACTTCGCACTATCTATTAAGAGACTTTGTATTTACTCAAGCTCGCTTGACCTAAACATCAGATTTATATAAGAGGAACTTACTGATAAGTCAAATTCATCTAATCTCAAAACAAAACACTTGTAACAATTAGTCGTATATATTTTTAATTGTTACCAAAAAAATCCTGTTTTTTTTTATAAAAAAAATTTAAGGGCACTACTACATTCCACCACCGCCGAACTTCCGTCAAACGGTCATCGGAGACTCGTCGGAATGTTCAATATCACTGGAAAGTCGCCGGAATATCACTGGAAATTTGTTGGAGTATCGCCGGAATGTTTTGAACGTCACCGTAAGTCGTCGAAATGTCTAGAATGTTCACTGGACGTCAAGAATATCGTCGAAAACTCACCGGAATGTCCAGAATATTGTCGAAAAAAAGAAAAGGAATAAATTGAGAAATTAAAGCAAAAAAATATAACAAAATATGTTAAATACTGATAAAAGAAAAAAATCAAAGAATGACAAACAGTAACAGTGAAAAAAATATGAGATTATAATTTTGTGTTAAATAATTAAAAAACATTAGAGGAATAAAGGCTTGTAGTTCGCCTGAAATATGGCTACGTGATCCCTGGAACCGGCCCATAAGTTTGCGTCATTTCCCTCTGCCAAACTGCACAAAAAGAGAAGAAGCAATGTCGGACTACATACCTGGAGAATTGTTGATCGATATCCTCACGAGGCTACCCACAGAGACTCTCGTCCGATTCACACTGGTTTGCAAGTCATGGTACTCTCTCATTACAAGCCCTAGTTTCATCTCTCACCACCTCAATCGAACCATTTCAAACCCTAACAACACTCACCTACTACTTCGCTACTGCACTGAAGATCCCATCGAACAAGAACACTACTCGCTACGCTTCGACGATCCTATCACCAACACATTCAATGAGTACGCAAAGCGCAATTTTCCATTCACTTGCATAGACCCTCCTTTTGGGATTGTTGGTAGCTGTAATGGGTTGATTTGCATTTCTGATGATCAGGCCTGTTATAACCATGAAATGTTTTTGTGGAATCCATTGATTAGGAAGTCTGTGTCGATTCCATACCCTAATGTTAGGTTTAGGTCACACGGCTCTTTTATGCATTCTTTAGGGTTTGGCTTTGATTCAGTATCTAATGACTTTAAAGTTGTTAGAATTGTGCATATTGGATTGGATTGTAACAGAGTTCCACCTGAGGTCGAGCTTTACACTCTAAAAACTGGAATTTGGAGAAACATTAGTGATAAAGCTCTTCCGTATATTGTTGTATAGAGATCGCGACAGGCTTATATCAATGGGGTTTCACATTGGGTTGCTCACACTCCAAGGCTTGGTCATGGTGGGATTTTTCGAAATTTGATTGTGTCATTCAACATGAACGATGAGGTGTTTGGGGAGATTTCATTTCCGGAGGGTATAGCTGGTGAGGACAAATTGATGCAAAAGATGAGCCTTGTTGTGTTTGGTGAAACCCTTTGTCTGATCCAGCATTGTAAATCTTACGGTGAACCCCCCCATTGTTCGATATGGATGATGAAACAGTATGGTGTGGCAGATTCTTGGGTTAGGCAAATTAGAATTGATCTTTCCGGAGGATTTTTTAGGAAGCCAATTGGGATGAGAAAGAATGGTGAAGTCCTTCTGGGGACGAGGGAGGGATATTTGGTTTCTTATGACCCTCAGAGCAAACGAATTATATATCTTGGTGTCCAAGGTACTATAGATAGCGATTGTTGGTATTCATTTGATGTGGATACTTACATGGAGAGCCTAGTCTTGCTTGATAAAGGGGCAGATTTTTGTGATGAGGTTATAAGCGATCGATTCTGTGCGAAGAGAGTGAAGCGGACTGTTAGAACCAACGATCTGATATAAAAATCAAAGAAGAACCAGTGCAGGCAAGATGTACCTTTTGCACCTTATTAGAGTATTCATTATTGCTTAGGTTTATGCTTATTAAATGCATTATATTGATAGCTCTAAGCAACTTCTATTTCAATCCTAGTATGTATGTCTTTTTAGAATGCCTTGAATACTGAAAAGTTTAGCCTATGCCATTATCTCTTTCTGGAGTTAATTTTAGTTGTATTGTCTAAGAGTATCTTGGTTTGTATATTTGAAAATTAGTTATGTGAGCATGATATTTGCCAAATATCTTCTTTAGTCTTTAGTTTGGAGATTTCTTTATCACCATTTGTGTGGTTGCTAAGAAGAAATGCAGAAAACTAGACAAAATATGGACCTTTGGAATTACAATTAGGTTATTTTGGAATCAGAGCAATGATTGTTAACGTAGTCAAAATACCATTCTCAAAATTTGATTAACAACATGAATAACACCATGACCTACTATACTCCAAGTAGTTCGAAAACACGGACCATCAAATCCATTAGGATCTGGAGCCTTATTTTGATGAAGGCATCTCCACCATCTCTAAACCCCTTTGTTTTCTTCTTCACCTCTACCATTTCCAAACCCCTGCCCCACTCCCTCTGTGTACCCCCACCTTTCTCCATAGTTTCTGGCCAACCACAACCTCCTCATAGCCTCACCCCACCACCACACACCAACCGGCCACCAAAGCAGCATCCTCAACACTGCCAACGCCCACCCCTACCTCCATCTATCGCCTTCTCTCTTCTGCACCTCCTTCACCCCTTCACAGAACGCTCTGATTCTTGTTTATAAACATTGTAACAAATTAGCACTTGATTTCCTCCAGTGCCCCCGTAACCAAAAATTATGAGGAACTACGCCAGTACATGAAATCCAAGAGAGAAGCATTCCCTGGTTTGTTCAAGGCTTATTCTAGGATATTGTGTAGTAAGATCGGGATGTTAGTATGGTGTGTGCTTCATTGCTTACCATCATCTTCTAGCTCGAATACACTGTTACAAAGACATTATTAGTTCTTCATAATTGATAAAAATGGTTGGTGTCATTTCTCCATTGTGTTTGGAGAGTTAATAGTGTCGAAGAGTGCATGATCACTAGGTGGAGTCCAGGGTGTAGCCGTGAGGATAAAACAGTTGTTGGAAACAAAGTGAAAAGATTAGGTTCAATCTTTGTCCATTTTGAACTACTTTTACATTGTATATACAGTTATGTTACATGGAGGTGTTACTAATTTGATTCAATTGGAGTAATTTTGTAATGTAGGCCAATTGCTATTTCCATTTAAAATTTTGATGACATCATCCATTTTTATGTCTTATGCGATTTTAAACAATAAGAAAGTAGGGTGTAGGTATGTCAAACTAGAGGCTTAACTGTATTTATTTCAATTGTCAAAGGAAGTCGGTATAATTTACTCAAAAGCTATTGTTGAAAAATGCAACAAATAGACATCTTTACACTTACTTCAGTTATCTTGGCTTATGTACAATCTGGATGTTACTTGACCAAAGACAAGGGTGTATTTTGTTGAGCTCATGGGTTGTTTTTTTTTTGCTTTTTTCCAATTCTTCACTGCCAACAGTTAATTTAACATTCAATTTCACTCTTTACCCTTCCCTGCCTTTCCACAAGATATGATTAGTGAAGAATGAATTTTCCAGTTATAAGAATCCCCTGAAATTTTTCCATTTCGTGAATACTATGTAGTAAAGTGTTCTAAACAATTGTGCAAAGGTCAAGTATATCTTTGGAGGGACAAGTTCAGATTTTTCAGGTCCTGAATTTGGAAATGAAATATAATGCTATATATTGAAGTATTATTACCTACCACATTAATTATAATAAGAATAAGAAAATAGCGAATTTATATGATAGTAATATCTTATGTGTATCTTTTGATTTAGTAATCAACTGGCAGAAGACGAGCGTTGTGACTTTTGTTCTGCTTCTCTCTTTGTTTACTCTTTATATGTACATATTCTGTTTTTGAGACTTGTTTAACTGTTGATTTTAGAGGCTGAAAGAGAAGCTCATTTATTTTTGTGATATGCAATACAATAGAAGGAAGTTCCTTATATCAACATGGTTTGTCCTAGTTGCAATAGGGTGGCACAGCTTTCTGATGAGGAATTGTTGGGGAATTCCCTTTCTTAACTCAATCAGACGCTCTTGAATGAATTAAAAAAATGATTTTAATAAGTTTAAGAAATGTTTTTACTATTGCAGATGAACCATTCACTTATCTTCCCTCTTTTCTTTTTTTGAAAAAGTTTCAACTGTGTTGGCAGCTGCTTGCTCTTGCTGAATATGTGTTTGTTCAGCTAGCTTGGATGTGAGTAACAATTTTCTGTTAAAAAATGGATCAATTGTTAAAAATTGGATCAATTTGACACAAGATCAAAAATTAAAGGACAAATGTATTGCATTTGAAATAATGAGGATCAAATTGAAATCAAGGGGAAATTAGGTAAAATTTGCCCACTTGCTTTTTATGGTTTTTGTGTGAGGATTAATTAGGGATGGATTTATTGGAAACCGATGGCACACACCCTCCAAGGGTATACACCATATGTACCCTGCCACAATTGACGTAATTTTATCATAAAATGTGTAATTTTGCTACAAATTAACATTAAAAATGTTCAAAATTTTGTGGTTCATGTAACAAAAATTTGTGGCTTAATTATGATATTTTTTTATTATGTTAATTTGTGGTGAGATTATATATTTTGTGATTGATACAAAATTTTGTGACAAAATTATGTCAATTTATGATCGGTTGCATATGGTGGTACACACCGTTCGAGGGGTGAGGACCATAGGATTTTCTTGGATTTAATATTTGTAACCTTCTTTGGTTATAGCTTTTTTTTTTTTTTTTTTTTTTTTGGCGGATTTGTTTTTTTGTTTGTTTGTTTGTTTGTTTTGTTGTTTGGTTAGGATGGCTCTTTGGATCTTGTTTATGTACTTTTATTGTTTTTATTAATATAATGTTTCCTATGTCCTCTAAAAAACCTTCTTTGGTTGTTTCCTTTCATTACTCCTTTGATAACTTGACTCTTTTTAGTGATTTTTTAATTCGTTGGCTTTTTTATGATGTAAAAAGGGTTAGTGTGTTTGGAATTAATTTTTTAGTTAAATAAATAGTTGTGAGGAAAAAAAAGTGATAGAATGATGTGTATGATGTGATTTTTTTTTTTTTAAATAAAAAGCTGGCTGCCAAACAGGATGTATTGAGCCCTCGTTTGGGAAGAACGTTTTTAATTTGACTTTTGACTTTTTAATTATTTTAGTCTGGCTAAAAAAATGCTGTTTTGGGATGAATTTATTACTTTTTTTTGTAATTTTGTAAGAGAAAAAGTGAAATGATTATGATTTGGATGTGACATTTTATCTTATTAATTTTTTAGTTTATTTTGTCTTTTAGTGAACTAAATTAATTCCAATCATCTTGTGAAATGAAGCCTCACCGGTGGCAATTTTGAAAGGGTCGATTCATCAATTGCCACCCGTGCTCATGATTCATTATCGCATCTCCATTATCACTACTTTCTTAATTTTGTATTGTGTTTTTGCCGCCTAGTCGGCTCCAAAATTATCAAAAACTTTTTTCTTCATCATGCTCAAATCATTAGTAATTCGGTTGTCTAGTTCCAAATACTTCATATTTGTAAGAATTAAGGCCGCCGTGTCGTGCTGCCTGTCAAGTTCTTCGATATCACTGTCTTCACCCATGACATTGTTGTTGAACACTTATTGAACACTCACATGCTTCCATGCATATTCCACTAAGCCCAATTGATACGTCTTCATATTTTATGGTTAGAACACAAACAGTGTATAATAATCATAGTACGCATACACAAGACAACCATTTTTCAGCCGAGTCAATTAAATTTTATACAAGTGTTAAAAGGTTATGCTCCTTTTATAGTTGTCATAATAAATACTGTTACAGGCTGTAGGGAGACAATGCATATTCAAGGCAAATATTTCACAAACATTTATCCGATAGGGACATTATTATTATTATTATCATTATGGAACCAACACTAATTTTTGCATCTATAGCTGTCTAATACTTCATATAAGCATGCCTTGGTACCATGAACAAAGTTCCCATGCATGATTAAATGGCAGAATACTATAATTGAATAGATTAATGATTCATCCACACAGTTTTGTTTGCCTGAATTTGCTTGAATGACTCTTTTGGAAACTTTTACCGGTAAGAGTCTCAATTGTAAAAATTGTGTGATGTAGCGGTACTGAATTGAATAAGAGAGTTGAAAACTCACCTCAAGAGGGACAAAATGGGTTGCTAGTCCAATTGCAACCAATTCCTGACCATTCAGCCTCGCTCCTGTCAAGGCAAAAAATTCCCCTGCATGCATATCCACACTGTTATCAATATGACTTCATCTGTATTAATAAGATGAATAAAGAATCTGATATGATGTATGTCAGTACCCAAGTGATAGGAGCATGCTTACCCAAATGCCCAGGAAGATGAGAAAGCATGTATGAGAAACCACAATCAGTATGAAACCCAATACTTGCTTCTGGAGTGGAAAAAACCTATTCACACACCAGAGAAAAGGCTAGTTAAATGGTGCAGAATTGGAAATTTAGCATTTCAGGCCCAAAATAATTACAACCATAAAAACTGAAATTTAAGAAGCATCAAATACTCAGCCTTTTCTGTGACCACTGAGAACTTCATTGGAACCATCAAAGATGCACCTCCACCCATGGAAATTCCATGAACAAGAGCAACCTGGAAATGTTAACAACAGCTAAATAGCAAGTATAATAACCTGGACCTGGCAAAATGATCTGAAATCTTTCTTCGTTTTTTCTCATTTCTTTATCTCTATCTTTTATTTATTTATTTATTTCATTATTGGGATAAGCTCAAAAGTTGTTTTCATTCACATGTCTCTCACTTTTTCCCTTTTTCATCCACAAATCCTTACCCAAATCATAGTGCAAACAGCCTAAATATATTGCAGAGGGATTACCTCTTCATGTGGATTTACCACTTCCAGTGCCATTTTTGAGCTATCAATCAAATTGAGCCAACAACCCTGCACAAAAAGAATCAAATCGTGAAGAAACCCAACAAAGAAAATCCCATAAATTTGAAAGTATAAATGAAATTTATGAATCAAAGATAAATCCCAATTCAGGAATCACGCATCCCAATAATGGTCTTGTTTTTGATATTCAAAAAGATTAAAGATTTCTAATGGGAAGCTCACTCTACTACAACTTCAAGATTTTGGGACTAAATTATGCATCTGAAAACATAATCAACAAAAATAAGAAATGGGAATTACTAGGAGCTCAGTTGAAATAGGAGTAAAAAGAGACCAGTGAAATGGGCTTATGAAGAGAAGATGGAGGAGCAAGTTTGGCTGGTCCGTAGCTACCTACTACTCTTGAAACAAATTTCTTGGAGAGAGAGAGAACAGAGAGAGAGAGCATCACCAACCAGTGTACCACCAACCACCTTCAACCTCCAAACACCGAAACTAGAGGGGGAGAGATTATAAAGGGTCTGTTTGGTAATTATTCCGTTTTCAGTTTTTAGTTTATATTTACAAAAATTTAAAAAATTATCATAAAAATTTGTTTGATAATTTTTTTAGTTTATAAATGATAGTCTCAGTTTATAAATTTGAGGAAAAAACGTCGTTTTCAGTTTTCAATTTTTTTTTCAATTAATTTTTTTTCAAATAATTTATGTTCAACTATTTTTTTTTCAAATAATTTTTTTTAATTAATTTTTTTTTCAATTAATTTTTTTTCAAATATTTTTTTTCAATTAAATTTTTTCAATTAATTTTTTTTCAAATATTTTTTTTCCCAATTAATTTTTTTTTCAATTATTTTTTTTTTAAAAAAATTTCTTTTTTTTCAATAGATTTTTTTTTCAATTATTTTTTTTTCAATTAATTTTTTTCCCAATCAAATTTTTTTTCAATTATTTTTTTAATTAATTTTTTTTCAATTATAATGTGTGTGATCCCATTGTTATAAATAATAAAAATAAATATAATATTTTAGACTTGAACAAATATATTTTTAGTTTATGTTTTTAAAATTTTTTAAACATTTTGTTTAAACCAAATACGTTTGTAATTTATGTTTTTTTTAAAATAAACAAAAACCAGTTTAGAAAATTTTTATAAACATAAACAAAAAACGTAAACGTTACCAAACGCTAGCAAATTGTTTCCTCCGGATATTTTCATCTACCTACCTCCCTCAACTAAATGACATGAGAAATTTTGCTCTGTTTGGTAGAGCTTTGGAACATTAGTTTCAGGCTTTGATTTACACATGATATTTATTTACGATTTTCAAAAATTAATTTCACACTCATTTTTGAAAACTCTGTCCAAGGCGGGAAAATTTGGGCTAACCGGTCGTCCCACCGAACGTCCCACTAGTCGTCCGGCCGATTAACCAGAATAGTGCATTTTTTTTTTTTACACTTGTTAATTTTTATATATTCACTAAAAAATATTTTCCAAACTTTTAAAATTTTTTATGAGCATTGAATAGAACTTTGAGTTGTGTGTTTGGTTATGAATTGTAAATTTTTGTATCAAATATCATATGTCACATCAAAAATTCCCCACTCAATTCAAAACTCTTTTCAAAACTCATTCACCAAACAAATTTTTCACGCTCAAATCATAATTCCAAAACTCATAAACTCAAAATACAACTCTATTCTCAAATCATATCTAGAAAATTCTACCAAACGCAACCTTTCATTTCTCTCTTTTTTTTTTTAATAGCAAATTTATATATTTTATGTATATAAATTATAGAGAAAATAATTGCACAGTGATGACAGTAAAAGAAATTATAAAATTATAAAGAAATATAATATTTTAATTATTAAAATGTATAAATTTTTTCATTGACTTATAATTTTTTTTATCATCCAATTGTGCTGTTATTTCTCCTAAATTATACCACGACTTAGACGGGATTTGATACTTGTTTTTTTTATTATTTATTATTTATTTTTCATTGAGAAATTATCATGTTATTCTTATAATATTGTGAAGTTTTTGTAACCACCTTATGAAAAATTTAAGAGTATTGAAAATAAAGTTATTTGTTCACATTGACTTAAAGCAAAAAAGTCTCACACCATTCTGTCTAATTTTTTTATTTATATATATATATATATATATATATATTTTAAAAAGAAAAACAAAATAAAAATTCAAACGATTGTGCATTGGCTATTCGGTCTAGCAATCCTCATTTCATATTTTAGTGGGCTTGGGGTAGGTTGGGTTGTTTGTTTGTTTGTTTATTTTTTTTATAGTGATTTATATATATATATATATATTTAAATTAAAAAAAATTTATGTATTTAAGAAATTAATAAAAATAAATTATTTGTTGGTAAGTCAAAAAATTTAATATAATATTTAACTTTTTTAACTGATGATAAATAGCTTATAGGTAAATTATACTTGTCTCATTTGAGGTTTAAAAAAATATAGTCAATCCTACATTTTTAACATAATTAGACTAAATACCCTTTTAGTATGATTAAAACTACCAAAATTAATATTAATGATAGATAAATATTAAAATAAATAAAGATAAATATATATATATATATATATTATATATATATATAGTAGGAAATAAATGATAGTATTATTTTTTATTCATATAACTAACGAATTATTGATAAAAAATAACTTAAATTTTGTATGAATTAAAACCTTAAGACGTCGATATAATTATGTTAAAAGTATAGGAATAATTGACTTTTTTCTAAATTTAAGAAAGAGTGAATGTAATTTACCCATAGTTATGTTAAAAGTATATATTTCTTCTAAATTTAAGAAAGAGTGAATGTAATTTACCCATAGTTTATAGACTTTTTAGAACTTTGCATCCAAACGCCCACAGGTAATCCATGATTTGTTAGGGCTTCATCACGTGACTAACTAAACCAATTTGAACAATTGGAGATTGGGAATCCAAATGACCTAAGAGAGTTGGGTTGATTGCAATAAGGGTTGCTTTGGGAAAGTGATTTTTTTAAAATTTTTTATGAAAAAATAAAAAAAATAATTGAGTTGATTGGGAATCCAAATGACCTAACTGAGTTGGGTTGATTGCAATAAGTAGGAAGGTAAGAAAAATCGAAAAAATTGATCAAATTGATTGAATCGAACTAAATCGGTTATATTTGGTCTTTTTTTTAAACACGAATCGGTATATGCAGTTTTTAAATTTGATTTTTTTTTAATTTTCGTTTTGGTATCGGTTTAAACACCTTGTACACCGAACTAAACTGAAACTGACTGTTTCAATATATATTATATTTATAATATATATATATATATATATAATCTAATAATATAATGATATTAATAAGTGTAATAAATTATTAATCTCAATTAATTAATCTTATTATCTTTATAGCCTAAGTTTGTAAACTCTTATTATATATATAACCTAAGTTTGTACATCGAACTAAAGTGATTACAGCTTATAACTTTTTGTAAATCAAAAATCAACTTATTCTTTGAATGGGAGGAGAAACTTAATTTATAAGTCAAAAATCAGCTTATGTTCACAACTATAAGCTTGTTGGTTACATATTTGGTATAAGCCAATTACAATTCGACGCGTGGCAGAATAAGGGTAATATAGGAAGACTATTCAAGTCTTCGATCATGATCATACACATGGCAGTTAGTATTGGTTAATACGAGATCTGATAGCATTGGATTAGCAAATAGATGCAAAGTGATGTGGCTTTAACGGTTACTCGCATTCAAATTCAAATTTAGGAGGGAAGCCTAACTGCAAGTGATGGCATAGTGGAGCTAATTATCAGACAACATGATCAGCGATCATGGAGGAGCAGTTCGACGGTTGAAATGCAGTTCGATGGTCATCCTTAAGAAGTATAAATAGCAGAGAAGGCCCCAGAAAAAGCCTCCAGACTCAGATCCAAAAAACCAGTCTTATTCTACTTATTTTCCTTTCCAGTTTTACATTTCCAGTCTTACATTCCCTGTTCTTTACATTCCTGTACTTTAAATTCATGCACTGCACTTCGTTCATAGGAGTAGTTTCAAGTAAATTGTTGCTGTAAACCTCTACGAGGCTGAGTTTGGATCATTGTAAGTTTTTCATTTTAATGAAATGCTTCAATTGTTCTTCATTTAATTGTTATTTTGCTTAATTCTCCTAAATCAAGCCACCAGTAAAAGTCCTCTTCATTGAGGCTGAAGAACTAAAATACAATCGTCTGATAATTGGTTGGCAATTAATTTTCTGGAAGGACTAATTGATCCTTGCTGGCACGCTCGCAGTTACAATAATAACCTTCGAAAGCCAAAAGGCCAACATATATTTTTGGTACGCCCAGTGGGACTAATTGAAATGGCTAGACGTAGGAGATAAGGAGAAAATGAACGCTTGGAAGAAGGCGTAGAAGAGGAGGTAGAGATACCTAATCCAGAGGATAATGTGATAACACATCCTGTGGAAACACCTATTTTGTCAGAACCTATGGTCGAACAGACCAGCACTTCGGAACAAGTATCACATGTTCATAATATTAGACGAGACCAAGGAATTGGATCATCCACTGTTCCATCTACTCAGCCAATAAATCCATGGGGTGGCCTAATAGTTGCCGTGGGACAGCAGTTAATGAACATGATGGAAAGGTGGGCAACATCATTTTTGGATCGAATGAATAACCACCAACCAACAAACGTAAGACACATGGAGGAAGTTTCAAATGTTCCTCAGCAAAGATTGGCTAGAGATAAACAGCCTATGCAAGTTAATGGACATTCTAATGGTCAAACTAGTAATCAGAACTATGAAAGACCATCATCTCAGTCTTGGTGCGAACCTATTTCGAGGCCTATAGTAGGTCAAAATGCCTCTATATTTAATAGTGAAGCCATGCAAGTTGGTGGATCTGGCCCAGTACAAGAAAATGGCATAAGAATGGTTCCAAATCCCATGTTCAAAGCCATATCTGGCACGAGGGGGTTCACTAATCCCTTATTCGAATTTATACCCGGGGGGTTAGAAGGTTTTCCTACAAATGGAAGAGACACAACACCTATTCTAGCACCTTTCGCAGGTCCTTTCACAGGACAAACTCAAAGGGGTTACCCACACACCCAACAGCAACCTGCACCACAGGGAGAACCAGTCTCAAATATACCACCTTATGGACCAAGAGGACCACAGGCACAAGTTTGTCCACCAAATCCTGTGTTTGTCCCTCCAATAGTGGTTCAGCAGGCACAAAATATGGTCTCTAGGGACCAAATTGCTGACATTGTTAGAGAGATGTGTAGACCGATGGCTCAGGGGGTCCAGACTCTTGTGTACAGGAAACCATACCCAGAATGGGTAGATAGGGTACATGAATACCCAAGAGGTTTCATGATACCAGATTTTGCCCTCTTTATGGAATAAAAACCAATCAACAGTGGAGCATATTGCTAGGTTTGCTGCTCAATGCGGTGAATTTACTAATAATGACTATATGAAGTTAAGGTTATTCCCAAATTCCCTAACTGGAGGAGCATTTGTATGGTATATTAACCTTACACTTGGCTCTATCCAAACGTGGCAACAAATGGAAGAGGCATTTCATGCCCAATTCTTCCAATTGGAGCCAGAGGTTTCCATGGTAGACTTGGCAAAATTGAGTCAAAGGCCTGAAGAGAAGGCTACTCAGTTTATCGCCAGATTTAAAAGAGCACGAAACAAATGTAGGGTCATCCTACCAAAGCCAGAATTCGTGAGATTGGCTCAAAATGGTTTAAAGTTTAGGTTTCGAAAGAAGTTTGATTCAACTGAGTTTAGAGACTTGGTGGAACTAACCTATAAGGTGTCTAGGTATGAAGCATTACTAGAGGAGGAACAAGATCGAAATAATACATCATACAAGACATACTATAGAGATCCTAACTATGAGATT
>JAPPVO010001608.1:0-30959 GCA_030407325.1 Camellia japonica | reverse complement strand
TTTATTACATTCATAAAGAAAACTTGAAAGTACTGGTAAAGCAATAAATTTGGGGCATAGATAAGTCAGGTGTTCCTACGCCCCCTCCCAGAGCTGGTTGAAGCCTCTGATGCCAAGCTGGGCCCGACCTGTGCCTCCTCATTGAGCCAATCCCAGCACTCGTCAGACAAAGTGCAACTGAAAGTAGGAGCGGGGGCCAGGAGCTCTCTAGTCCTCCAGGCTGTGGCATACCGGGCAAGCTGTGCACCTCGGACCGGGAAAGCAGCCGGGTACTCAATCCCCTATGGCGGGCAAGTCTGATCATGACCGAATTGGCGCAGGAACCGGAACGGAAAGTAGAACACACAGTGGGTCAGACCAATCAACTGGATCCCGATCAGCCGGGACATGCTATAGCTCATTGCCGGGAGATTGAGCTAAGGACAACGCCAAGCAATGCGATCTGCCGACAAATTGCACATCCAGTCAAACCACAACCTTTCATCAGGGGCATCGACTAGGCGCTGTCGAAAGAAATAGCCTCGAGCTGAGTAGGCTGGGCAAGAGTCCACAACCTGCAATTTGTCCATCAACCATACCTGGGGAGGGATGAAAAATGAGAGAATAAAGAATAGAGAGATGTACGGTGAGAGAAAAGTGAGAAAAGGGTTTTTGTGAGAAAAACCGAGCCTGAGGGCCGAGTGATGTGAGCAAATACATATGCGAGATTGGGTGGGAAACATTACCTGCAGCAGCAGTGGACTCCCAGCAAATCTGGCCGTCTCCCGGCGATAGATAGCATCCAAGCCCATCAGCGTCTCAGCCAATGTCATGACGACGCAGCTCTTTCCTTCTTTCAAGCCTTGAGCAACTTCAATCAGACGAATGCTAGGTCCACCAAAGCCTGGGGCAAGCAAAAAGTGGGATAGCATACACAAGCAAAGGGCATGTTGCCGGAAACCTTGCCAATAATGGTTGCTGCGGTCACCAGCGTCAGAAAAGCGATGAATCAAACCGAGGATATCCAGTTCCCCATTACAGATCAGAGACCGAGCGTCATGCGCGGTGAGTCCACACATCCGCCCTAAAGCTTGGGCGTGGCCAAAGCGGAACTGGGGCAAGATCTCTTCATGACATTCAGATTCCATCAAAACTTGAAAATCTTCAAAAGTTGGACATACCTCTTGCCCGCCAAAGCTAAAGACATGCGTCACCGGGTTCCAGAACCTCGCCGCGGCATGGAGGAAAGGAAGGTGCAGCGGAGTACGGCTCAGCGTGAATAGTGCATTCAACCCGAAACCCCAGAAGTTCAACTTCTCCGAGCCATCTAGAGAAGCAATCCAAGATGTGAGATTTTCGACGAGAAACACCTCCATTTTTGTGCAAAACTAAGATGAATTGAATGAACCACGGAGCTAAGGCTTTTAAAGAGGAGAAGACACTATTCGGGGGACACGTGTCAAAAATTTGACGGTTGCTGAGCTAAGTGGCCGGCCGGCCACCTTTTCTGGCAGGCCGGCCATTTCTTTTTCAAAACCTGGCCGGTGGCCTCCCCTTTGCAATAAAAGTGGCCGGCCATGCTCCAATGTGTGTCTTTAGCCCTGTTTTACCCTACAGGAGGAAGTTTCAAGCATTTCCATGCAACAGGTGTGTCGAAGGCCGCCATTTCCCTCTGTTTCGGATACGTTCCGTTGCCCAGATCGTCCGAAGTACACTTTGTTTTGTTAAGTTTTGTTTATCGAGTTGTTGTTTTGTTTATCGAGTTGTCGTTTTGCTTATCGAGTTGTTTGTCGAGCTGTCGTGTTTCGTGTTTTTGAGTTGTTACTCTTTGTTTAAGCAATTTTTGTTTGAGTCTTGTTTATTGAGTTGTCAACACTGTTGTGTTTTGCTTATCGAGTTGTAAACTTGCTAAGGTTTTGTTATATCTTAGAAAGTTAAGTTGTTGCGTCGGTTCACTACCTGACTGGGCAAATGCACAATGCACATTTCCATTCAATCTCATTATGGTGCAAAATGATGCGATATGAGGCTAAGAGTTCAAAATACAACACTTTTTCAAAAGCTGTTTCATTCCATCATGCTTCGTTTGTTACAACATTTTACAAACAAGGGCACAAATTTTACAAAAAAAAAATAAAACTGCCTAACAACATACAATGTGCTACAACTACTAGCAAAAAGGTAAACAAAGCAGGGAACAGCCGCATCTATGCTCTCAAGAGAAGGAATAAGAGGCCCTCTTCGTCCTCTTCTGTGGAACGGACCCTGTACCATCATCACCATCATCCGAATCGGAGCTGTCATCCTCGGGATCCCCCTCAGCCTCGCCTCCACTCCCGGAACCAGGACCGGAACCCTCCTCTCTGTCAGCAGATGTCTCCGACTGACGATCTGCAACCTCCTCCTCCTCATCCTCACCGGGCTCCTCCTCTAAAATGTCTGCTCTGCGTCTGCAAGACAACCCCCCTCCTCGGGCTCCTCGAAAAGGCCTGGATGGCCTAGCTCCTCGAAAAGGCCCAGATGGCCCAGCTTCTCGAAAAGGCCCAGATGGTCCACCTCCCCGAGAAGGTCCGGGTGGCCCGGCTTGCGGCTGAACATATACCGGGGGCATCTGAGAATAAAGAGTTCAATTTGAATACATCAGTTTGAATATGTACATCAGATGCAGATACAAGAGAACTACATGAAGTGGGTACATGTAAATACAGTGTGTAAGTGGGGTGTCTGTCAGATGTGCTCTACACAAGTAGCCTATCAATGCAGTAGAATGTTCAAAATCAGCATATCATCAGAAGTATGATAAATGCCAGAAAACTAAAGGGCACCTGGAAGCCCATGATGGACAACTGCGCCTCCCTCCGCAGGACCATCCCCTCAAGTGAGGCTACCATCTCAAGCACCTGATCTATGTACTCAACGGGGGGCTGCAGATGCAAAGGCAAGGGTATCAGTAAAGGAATGAACCTCCAAGTATCTGAGTAATGAATCAAAGCTGTAAAACATACCGGTGGTGAGTCGGGGTCTCTGACATATCGGTGGCCAGGCATCGGAGGCTCTATCGGGATCGGAATCGGAGAGGTAGTCCCATATTGCCACCCCATCAGCTCAGTCGGCATATCCGGCCATCCAGGATGAGGATGAGTCGGAGGAATCGGGGGAACCAATCCACCCCCACCTCTAGATGTACCAGCCCTGCTGGTGGAAGGGGCGTCTGCAGCCCGAGCCTGGGCCTGGCTCGAAGATGGCATACCAGCAGGCCTCATCGTCGGAGTACGGACTCCCGTCAATGGAGGCATCAGGTATATGTGACGGTAAGTAGCATAATCCCCCTCCTCAAGATGAAGTAAGGCATCAGTACCCAGCATAGCACTAACAACATCCCGGGAACAGAGCTTATCAGCAATCCGCATACCAACTGGGGGTGCTGAGGGAGGGTCCTGAGAAGTATAGCCCCATACCTAACGCAAGAAGCGCTCCCCCAGAAACCAGGCCCTACCAACTGGCCCTTCGAATAGGATCCTGTACTGGGAGGCACCCCGCCCTCCGGCAAACTGGAATCGGAGACCTTCACCTAAGGGCGCCCAGGGCTGCCATGTGATCTGCGGATAACCGATGCATAAACCAATCAGAAATCGGGAAAGTACAAGACAAATCAAAGATGAAAACAGAAAGGACTGAGAGTTCTGAAATACCTCCGTCGACCGCACCGTGTCGAAGTACTGCCGTAGATAAAGGAGAGACTCCCGAGGTCTCGGCCGGTGCTGGCCCTCGAATACAAGTGAATACGGGGTCACGAGGGGCCCCTCTACCACCAACTCCGGGGCTAATGTCGGGAAGTACACATAGACCCATAACTGTGGAAAACAGTGCAGAATGTAAATGCAAAGTGCTGAGGGCAAAATACAGAGTGTAGAGTGCGCCGTGTGTGCAATGTACGAGTAATGAGGAGCAGAAATGTAAATCAGAGGAGAAAGTACCTCCAGGCTCTCCAATAGCCGCCAAGTAAGTCCCCCCCGCGGGAGGTCGCACTCATGTAGCAGTAAAGAGTAGCCAAGCCGGCGCCACCCCAATCATACCGTCTGACCTGTGATAGGTCCACCAAAGCACTCAACAGATATAGCCCAACAGTGTTCCCCCTATCGGCAAACAAAGTAGTCCCGAAGAGGAACATCAAAAAACCACGGGCATATGTGCTGCCTCCTCAGGAGTCCCGGCTCCATCTCCACCCTCCGAAAATGGGAAGAGAACCAGGTGTATCGGACGCTGCCCGAAGATCTATCAACAAGCGGGCGAGCCCCCAGTAAATATATCCAAGCGGCCTCCCACTGGCCCATGTCCTCGTCGTAAGGGATGGGCCAACCTCCCACGTCAAGGCCAGTCAATACGGCAAAGTCAAGCGGGGTCATAGTCAAGTCCCCTGTGGCAGAAAAATGGAAGGAGTTGGTGGTGTCCCACCATCTCTCCACCAAGGCGGCCATCAACGTCCTCCTGGCAGGACAACGAGATAGCCCAGTGTAGAAGGGCCCGAACCCCACCAAGTCAACTAAATCCCGGACAGCCTCGGGAGCTCGGCATACCAATCTCTCGCCGCGGTAGAGCCATATCCCCGCACAGTGCGAGAAGTCACCTGCATTCAGAATGAATACATGTTTCAGCATAAAATGAATAAGCTGCGTGCAAATAAAATGAATAAGCTGCGTGCAAATAAAATAAATAGGTTGCGTGCAAAGTAAAGTAAGTGAGCCGCGTGTTCAGAATCAGCGTGTGCTGCGTGTTCACCTTCAATTTGGGCTGTGTGTTCAGAAAATCAGTGTTTGAGCTGTGTGTTCAACTCTCAATCAGTGTGTGCTGCGTGTTCACCTTCAATTCGGACTGTGTGTTTAGAAAATCAGTGTTTGGGCTGCGTGTTCAACCCTCAATCAGTGTGTGCTGCGTGTTCAGCTTCAATTCGAGCTGTGTGTTTAGAAAATCAGTGTTTGGGCTGCGTGTTCAACTCTCAATCAGTGTGTGCTGCGTGTTCACTTCAATTCGGACTGTGTGTTCAGAAAATCAGTGTTTGGGCTGCGTGTTCAACTCTCAATCAGTGTGTGCTGCGTGTTCAGCTTCAATTCGAGCCGTGTGTTTAGAAAATCAGTGTTTGGGCTGCGTGTTCAACTCTAAATCAGTGTGTGCTGCGTGTTCACCTCTAGTTCGGGCTGTGTGCTCAGAAAATCAGTGCTTGGGCCGTGTGTTCAATTCTCAACCAGTGTGTGCCGTGTGTTCACAATCAATTTACGGGCTGAGTGTTCAGAAATTCAAGTGATTGAACCGTGTGTTCAGAATGCAAACAGAATGCATGAAAAATTCATAATATGTTGCAGAAAAGGTAAGAACGAAGTAAATACCTCTCGTGCCTCATAGGAGAGGTGATACTCTGGCTCCCGCAGAAGGAGATCCCCGGGTGCTCGCTCGTCGAAATCGGTGAAGTGATAGAAAACAGCCCGCGGAAGAATATGTGCCGGTGGGTCGTACCTCTCGGGTATGAAGGGTCGAACCCTCGGAGGCAGAGCCATGATATCGGGATCACCTCCGGCGTCCGGAGGACCTCCACCGTGGGGGAAATGACCAGCCATTTCAGAAAATCTGCAAAAAGGGGCAAAAAAATGAGCCAAAATTGGAAAAAGTCAACAAAAGTCAACTCCCGAGAAAATCTTCCAAATATTGAGACAAACTCACCTCAAGTGGCGAAAATGAGAAAAGAAGCCCCGAAATCAAAATTTAATCGGTTCAAAGTGCTTAAAACTGAAAGATTTCGCGAAAACAACTTGCGTGGGACGTTGGAAAACGCGTATAAGCACAGATCTGAGGGAGAAAATGGTTTGGGAAGCTAGAGGAGATGATTTCGGAGCTGCACTTGTGAGCACAAAGTGTTTGGATGAGTGGATTTAAAGAAAAGAGGGTGAAAGTACAAAATTGCCCCGAATTTGGCAAAGTGGCCGGCCGGCCACTTTTTCTGGCAGGCCGGCCATTCCCTTTTCAAAAACTGGCCGGTGGCCTCCCTCTCCCAATAAAGATGGCCGGTGGTGTTCCCCACATGCCCCCCAAGGTCCCTGCAAATTTTGGGGAGGATTGGAGTCCCCGGGACCTGAAAAAGTACAAGAGAAGTGCACTTTCTGTCGCGAAATCGCTCCGCCGGAACCTCAGCTTCAACTTCCGATGCGTGTCTCATCATTACTCATCGAAAGTGAGATATATCCTTTTGAACATGTTGTAACCTCTCCGGGAGGTGAACCGGAGGCCGCGATCGAGTCGCCCTCACCGAAGCGCGCATTTCCTTGCTCGTTGTTTTGTGAGAAACATACATCCTGGTTTACGCTTGTTCTGCATTATCATGCACATAACTTGCATTCTCATGCACATACTTGCATTGTTATGCACGTCTCTTTGATATCACCAAGACTCCGTGCTTAAACTCGCGTTGTCACGCGCGTTTCTTCCCGCATTGCGATGCACTTTTCCATCGACACCGCGATTGTCTGCATTCGATATCACATTGAACATATGTTGTTAGATATGTTGTGCTTGTTGAGTTTCTTTCTTTTGCAGGCACGATATTGTATGTACGGTTCATTTGAAGCTGGTGCGACCAGACGAATCGCGCAGGTATCATATCTTCTCCGTGTGAGACGCGACGAGAATTGAATAATTCTCTGCATTCCTAACTGCATGAAATGTAGTTGTTGCTTTGCATTCTTGCTTAAAACTGTTGCATCTATTTGCGAATACTTGCTTCATTACAGCTCATGCATTTGCATGATCATCAAGTCACATCTGGCCTTGTGCATACCGTTTTGCATTTTGCCCCCCGCCTGCGGGCACATCTCTGTTTATCTCACCTGTTTGTCTAAGTCTTCGGCCTTGTCAAAAATGGGTCGTCTCTGGGCTTGGTGATGTTGCATATCGTGCTCATTCAGAGGTTTCAGAGTCTCGGCTGCGAGCCTTGCCTCCGGACTTCCGGACTCTTTCATACTTTGCCTCGGTTTGTGAACCAGGCTCAGTTTTCTCTTTTTCTCTTCCAGAAGGGAGGGAGAGGTCTCGTAGATCATCTCTCAGTGGCCGTAGGCTACGTTTCGTGGTCGTAGGCCATTTTGCCCGTTTGGAGTCCGGTTTTTGGTTTTTCGGAGCCGTTGGCCGTGTGCCTCGGTTCGGGACCGCTTAACCACCTCCGTTTGCTCCGGTTTTTGGCATGCATCTTATTTACTCCCTTTTGAGGGACACTGTGGTCCGAGAGACCAACTTCGTGGTCGAACACCACTTCCGGTGCCTAACAGTCAGTTTTCGGGGCCTCGGGCTGCGCGCTTCGGCCCCCGAACCTTCATTTTGCATCGGTTTGGGCTCATTTTTGGTGGAGACCTTATTTTCACTGTTAGGAAGGTTGTAGAAGGGTGGGAGGCCAGTAATTGTTCTGACAACTAGTTTTATTCCTCCATCACCCTCCGTCGCCCGTTTTTCTCACTTGAAAGCCAATGTTGACCACCATAAGGCCACTTTTTCTAGCCCTAAACCACATATTTGTGTTGTACACACCTGGGAGGCCACCAATATCACATGGCCGGCCAGTAATTGTGTGTGACCCTTTTGAACCCCTCCTAAAAGTGGCCTTTTCTCTCTCCTGGTTCACTTTCTCCAGTTTTTGACCACATGGTTTGTTGTGCACACATGGAAGGCCCTCTTTTTGGCATGGCCGGCCATTAATCTTCATTGACCCTTGGCCAGCCGGCCATGGGGAAGCCGGCCGGCCACCTAAACCCTAGAAAAGCAGCCGCTATAATCCCCCCACCCCTTGTTCCTTTCAAATGTACCCTCTGTTTCCCCCCAGATTTTGTATCCGGGGGGCCAACTTTTTGGGGGGAAATTTGAATTCCATTTCCCTCCTTTTCTCCCCCCCTCTTTTGCCTATATAACCAGCACTCCTAGCTGTGTTTAGGGGTTGGAAAAATTGCCTAAAAGCTTTGCATACATACACCTTCCTCTCCTTCTCTTCCAACCTTCAAACCCTCAAGCCCTACACCCTTTACTCTACAAGCCATAGCACCATACCTCCAACCTCCATTCCAGCCACTTGGAGCTATTTTCTAGAGCTGAGGAGCAACATTTCTTGGTCCAAAGGCTGTCAAAGATTTGGGCTTCAAGGGTAAGTCCTCTCATCCCTCTTTCTTGCCTTATTTTGCTCAATATATTAGCCATACTTGCTTACATATTTGGGCTCCGACCCTAACTGAAAATAGCATTATTTTGAGCTCCGTTTCATGTTTGTTTAAGGGCCTCTCCCTGTTCGAGGCTTCATTTTTACACTTGCTTCTTTACCTCTCTTGTATGCCTCTTTCTTGCATAGTATTTTAGGCTCATTTGTAAATTGTTTTGAGCTTGGTTATAAACTGAAACGTGGCTTATTTTGAGCCCTTCTTCAACATTGTTGAAGGGCTCTTCACTGTTTGAGGCTTCCTTTTGTCACTTGCCTCTTTATCCCTCTTTTGGCCTTATTTTTGCATGTTTTGATATCCCCTTGTGCTTGTATTTTTGGGCTCTTATCCGAACGATAAATAGCCTTATTTTGACCCCCTCTTCATGTTTGATCAAGGGACTTTTGCTATTTGAAGCTCCCTTTTTGCTCTTTGTGTTTAAACCTCTTTTTAGGCCTTACTTTGCATAGTATTTTAAGCTTGCATGCGCACTGTTTTGGGTTTGGTCACTAACTGTAAAATACCATGTTTTGGGCCCCTATTCAACTTTGTTGAAGGGCCCTCTGTTTGAGGCCAGAAACCATCTCTTGCTTCTTCGTCTCCCTTTTGGCCCATTTCTTGCATAATAGTTCAGCCATACTTGTGTTTGTTTTCGTGGCTTGTTGTAAACTGTAAAGTGCTTCATTTTGAGCCCCTCTTCAAATTTGTTGAAGGGCTCTTGGCCATTTAGGGCCAGAAGCTGCTACTTGCTTCATTATCTCTCTTACGGGGCCATTTTTACATGCGAGCTTAGTCCTATTTGTGTTCACTGTTTGGCCTTGCTTAAAACTGTAAATATGCTTGTATTGGGACTGTCTTGATTCTGTCTTCACACTTCATGTTCAAATAACGCATGCTTTGCATAGCCATAGGTCATTCCATGTACCTATTTCATGTTTCGGGTCTCATTGCATGTATCGGGTGCCATGTTTCCATGTTTTGGGGCTGTTTTGCATCATATTTTGCTACTGAAATTTGCATGCTAGTATGCCATATTCCATGCCTTGCCATGCTTTGTTAGAGTGGCATTTGGTGCCTTAGGGTCGGTCCTCGGTTTACGTGCACGTGTGCACGCATCTCGAGTGTCTCATTTTCATCTAATGGCCTCCTATGTGAGTGTGGCCGAGGTCCCTTGTGCTGGTGTAAGCCCATTATGCATTGTGTATGCTATTTCATTTCACAGCATTGTGTATGCTAGGTTGTATATTAGCGCATTGTGTATGCCATGTTACCTCGTGCATCGTGTATGCCATTTCATAGTATTGTGCATGTTAGGTTGTATCTTAGTTGCATCCATGCATGTCATGCATATTGCATTGTGTTTGGGATAGGAGTTAGCCCGAGCACGGGAAACGAGGTACGTTTTGTACTCCGAGTGACGGAACGTGTCTCAATTCCCCAGTCACCGACACTCCGGATAGTCCATGATGGAGTTAGGTCTTAGTTGTATTTTCATGTGCATTCACTCCATATTGAGTTGTGCAATTCGACTCCTCGGCCATCATGCATCGAGATGCGTGATTGGTGGCACGAGGATCGAGGCATGCGTACATGTGTGAAAATACTTTGCCATGCCCCTCTGTTGCTCTCTGTTACAGCAAATCAAGAATCAGCAGCCTTCCGAAGCTTGGCACGCATTCCAAGAATAATTGCAAACAGAGGCTAATTGGGGCATCGCCATGGATTTCCGCGCAAAGGCAACCCGAGCATACACCATTCATCATCCGGAGAAGAGTCGAGACAGTCCCTGGCTTGCATGCCAATTAATGCTTTCCTAGTTAAATTTGTTAATTAATTAGGGTTTTGTACATATTTGGACTGTATTATTTATTCGGACTATACTATTCATTTGGGACTGTATATTATTTTATTCGGACCCTCTGCGCGAGGGCAATGTTGTAATAAGTGTGCGTGAGTGTGATGTATATCTTCCAACCCCACGTCTTTCTTCCCTTTTATTACCCGCTTATGATGGTTAGATTAGGGCATGTTTCAATTAGCATACAGTATGATAGCATGTTTGCATTCATTCATCTGTTTTGCATGCACCGGGCTCGGCGCATCATACTAACTGCATTTGTATTTCAATTCAAGCTGAATACTTGTTAGCCTTTGCATCTCATATGCCATGTTTAGAATAGCCGAGCCTCCTATAGTTGCATTTTTGCATGGTGTTGCATTAGGCATTTCTGTATACTTAGGATCATGCATGGATTTCTAATCAGTTTTGTTTTGGCTTGGAGTACTCGGTGAGTTTTTATGCTTTAGCATCCTTGCATGCGTGTGAGTGACTGCCATGAATAGCATGCTTACCATGAGGCTAACTACTTATGTGATATAACTGCCTGAATGCCTGTGGGTGAAGGTTGGGTTGTTTAGATTGGAACAAATCATCAACTGTTTGTTTTAAGCCCACTAGATAGTGGCAAAAACATGTTTTCTAAGCCCACCCAAGGGTGGCAAATCCACGTCTTAGCCTACCTGCGGGTAGCCCATCAAACCATTTTCAAACAAACAAACATGAAAATGTTTTGTTCCAATTCAAGCGACCCAGTCTATACTTGTATGCTGTGCGCATCACATAGTAAATCTAGGCTAATAACCGGAATAAAGCACACAAAGTTTTCAAAACTAGATATCATGGTTAGTAGAGGCCGATCTTTGATCGGGCGAGCGGGAGGTGCTCACGAAGTGACCTTCCCCAATCGTACCCAAGTTTCCGAGCCGAGGCAACTTTGGTAATGACGGACACGTGGCCTTAGGCAAACGAGTCAGGGTTTCCTAAATTTCCCAAAAATAAAATATTTAGGTGGCGACTCTGTATCTGGCAAAGCAGTCCATGTTTGGCACTTCTTTTCTAAAAAATCTGTTTTCTCAAAACGATTTGCCGGATTTGGACTCTTTGGTTCAGATTAAGAATCGTGACAAATCGAGTCCGAGCTGTAGCGAGGTCCCCCGCGGGCTTGTTACAGTTTCTGGCGACTCTGCTGGGGATTTAGAGAACTTGACTCGAACTCATGATATCTGGTTTTGACTACACTTGTGTGTTTCTTTGCATTGCATTTGCATTGGTGCGCCTAGGACACCGTGTTTGCCATCTGCTATTCCTGAACGGTTTGCCGGAGGCTTGTCTTGTCAAGGCATGACCATAAGGCTGACCGGTTGTGGGCTCTGCCAGTATGGGAACACAAACCCGGTTTTACCGGGGGCACCCTTTTGACCATTCGACCTAGTGCATAGTCGGAATCCATAGTGACCATTCCAAACTAGGACAGGTTGCTTACCCGATATAGGTTGTTTGAAACCGCTGCGTGCATAGTGAAACCCTAGCTCCTGACAAAATAGGACAGGGAAACCCTACCCCAACATAGGGGGGTGTTTTGGCTCTCACTTATCTGTTATGTGCTTTTAGAGTGCGTCTCTACAGGGAATGCATGTATCAGTTTATGAGTTTGGCATCAGGCCTGCGGGCATCAGTCAGTGTTTGAGAATCAGTTATCTGCGGGTATCCGATTCAGTCTTTGGGGAACAGTGATTCAGGGACAGTGATCAGTATTTGAGGACAGTGTGTATTCAGCTTATCAACCGTGTGTTGTATGCCCGACTATGTGTGTGTTATTTATTTTAAGCTGTCATGCTGTTCATTTATCTGGTTATTTATTTCCTTTTCGCTTTATTTATCTTTTTGCTAGGGCAGTTTTAGCACAATTGCTTCCGACCCAGTAGATATTCCCCAAGCACTTTGGACAAGAGGTCGTCGGCTCAATCGATCTGAGGATCTGGTTGACGGACATCCAGTGTTCCATTCTCTACCCCCCGTTGTCAGGAGAAGGCCAAGAAGCGCAGTGTGTCTGAACAGAGGTTACCGGGGCAGTGGTCTACCCTAGCAAACAGTCGGGTGGAGGTTCCAGTTTCCACCATAGAAATACACATACCAGTCAGTCAGCAAGACCAACAGAATATGGCCGGGATAGAAGAAATGATGCACCAAATGCATGACAGCATGAAACAAATGCAGGAGGACGCTGCCCGCCAAGCAGAGTTCTCTAAACAGTAGGCCACAATCATGGCCCAGTAGGCCGAGCTAATCACTAGACTGCAACAGCAAAATGCGGCATCTGCTTCACATCAAGTTTCCTCCTCCACCAGGGGCCCCATTACCCGAGCAGGCACCTACTGTCCAGAATGCCCTGCCAACACCCAGAACACCTTACCCAATGTCCAGAACATCCAAGAGGACACAGACCTTCCAACGGGGCCAGCTCCGCCCCCGCTTCCGCCTCAACTGTCCAAGACCCATACACCCAAACCACCGGACTCTCCCTTCGAGTTCGAAATAGACCATACAGCTCTGAAACTGAGCAAGCTCGAGAAGCTTTTCAAAAATCACAAGGAGTAAAGGCTATTTCGGATATCGAGGACGGATATACCGATGTGTGGCCGTAACATTGCCAGATAGATTCAGATATGCCGCAGATTGATCGTTTCGACGGATCCGGGGATCCCATGGTACACCTCCGGTGTTATTCTCAGATATACTGCGGCCAATGGGCCTAACCTGACCACAAAAGCTTTCGCTGTTCGGCCGAACCCTGTCGGGTGTGGCCGCTATCTGGTACGCGAAGTTGGAGGATGAGGTAAAAAGAAGTTGGGATAAAATAGCCGAGGCCTTTGTCGCACAGTACTCGTACAATACCCAGATCGAGATTACAACTCGTGATCTCGAAACAACGAGGGGCAGGAGCCAAAGAGACTTTCTCAGATTTCGTAACTCGATGGAGGGCGAAGGCATCGATGATGACTTTGAGGCCCACTGATAAGGACCAAATCAGGACTGATTGTGCGCAATGAAAATGATGATTGTGCGCAATTTCCAACCAAAATTGATGCAGAAGATGATTGTACTCCCCTTCCCCACCTTCTCGGATCTATACGAGATGGGGGTACAAATCGAGGATGCGATGAAGCAAGGTCTGATTGACCAGGACAGGGAGCAACCCCGGAGAACATTTAACCGCAACAATAACGCAGGCCCGAGTGGCGCTGCAACCGCAAGAGCTTCGGAGGTCAGCATGGTCGCCACCATTCCCCCTCCCCTTCCAAGGCCCATGGCAGCCACACCCTTCTCCGGTGCATCCGGAAGTAATACCCAAACCACTAAATACCAGCCCAGAGGCCAAAGAACCTTCACCCCACTGTACATGCCTTTGTCTAAGGCTCTGGGGGTCTTAATCAGAAAGGGGCATCTAAAACCCCTGGAGCCGAGGCCATTACCAAATCCACTTCCCCCCTCCCACAACCCAGCCAAGTACTGTGCATATCACCAGCAGCACGGTCATGATACAGACCAATGTTTCAGGCTGCGTCACGAGATTCAAGACCTCGTTGACAAAAATGTGATTCTGCCTCCAGAGAGACCTAACGTCACAACCAATCCACTCCCTACACATAACCAAGCTCCACCTCCCAAAAGAGTCAATCTTATCCAGACTGGGGTCATGTCTTACGATCCTAGTATCTATATTACTCCTTCCCACCTACCTAAGCCGGAGGTGATCCTTCCTGACTGCACTGACTTGTGCATGTTGGACACCTCCACAACCCGATCTGAGCCGATGGTGGTGACCACCGAAGATGGGACAGGGCAGGTTTCAGAGGAAAATGGAATTGTTGAGTCTGGGATCGAGCAGCCTGGGAATTGTGCTGGAGGAGCCGATGACCCAAGCGAGTACATTCAGTCAGTGGGCCAGTCTGAGCTGAGTGCAGGATTGCCAGAAAGAGCAGAATTATGTGTGATTCAGGGGGACAGACTTGAACAGGGGGCGGATGATCTGACGACTGTGGAAGAGGGCCTTGCCAACCTCCAGTTCTTCAGTGACCAAGAATCAGGGGATGCGGCAATCAACTGGTTCGAGTATGAGGAGTCGGCAGAAGCTACCGGATGGTTAGATGATCAACCAGACGTTGTAGAATTTCAACCAGAGCAGGGCCCGGCAAGGGCAAGGGTATCAGTGGTGGCCGGAAGGGCCGAAAGTCAGAATGAATTGCCGGAGAGCGCTGGTACAAAGAATTTCGCTCGGAACCAAGACATTGTGAATGCAGGGAAAACCGAACAACAAACCGTGCTAACGCAGGTGGAACAAGAGAAGATTTGGGATTCTGAGAGAGTCCAGAAAGCCAAAACCCATGAAGGGATTGAAAGTGCTGTGGGCACGGGAGCCGAAGATGCTGTGAGCATATGGGCTGAAAGTACTGAGAGTACAAACATGCCGAAACCAGACAGGTGCCTGTTGAATGCTAACAGGATGTGGTGGGAAGACGATGATTTATGTCTTGCCCACACAGATGATGATTGGGGAAACAGTCAACCAGATGACACCTGGTACCTCGACGAGGTAGATCACATGACAAGAAGCGGACAATACTTCAAGCCCCCGCACCTAGACCAGCCAGAGGCATCAGGGAAAGACAAGGAAGCTGAGAAACAGAGGGAGAAACAAATTGAAGAAGAAGCTGTGCTCAAGCAATTGAAGAAGATACAAGCAGACATCTCCATCTGGGGACTGCTTATGGCGTCGCGAGTGCACAGACAGGCTGCCCTATCTGCCATGGACAAGGCCAAACTCTCTATAGATACTACACCAGAACAGCTGGTTGGGCTGGTTTTTCCGGGAGGAGGTTCCCCGGCATTAACCTTTTCAGACAAAGAACTACCGCCTAAAGGCACAAATCATAACAAACCCCTCTACGTTTCCGTGGAATGTAGAGACAAGTGGATACCGGTGGTACTTGTTGATACCGGGTCCGTCATCAATGTCTGCCCAGCCAGAACAGCGTATGCAATCGGGTTGAAGCCCGCGGACTTCGTGCCGACTACTCAGGTGATCAGAGCATATGATAATACTAGCAGGGTGTGTGGGGACTGTCAAAATTCAGACCCAGGTTGGTCCAGGACAACACAACATTGAATTCCATGTCTTGGACGTTCCCGCAACCTTCAATCTACTCTGGGGGCGACCGTGGTTGCACCAAGTAAAGGCAGTCTCTTCCACTTTACATCAGATGTTGAAGTACCCTCACGGGAAGGGGTGGCTATTGTCTTCGGGAATTCATCAATCCATCCGCCGCCGGAAGTGTCCACACCAGTCTTGGAAATCGAGCATGGCACGGAGGATGTGTTCTTATCAGGGTTCACTTTGGCTGAGGCTCGGGTGGTGCAGAATATTATGGCTGTGAATGAGGGGGTGTACGTCAGTGCTCAATCCGTCTACCTCATGAACAAGCTACAACACATCCTCGGGATGGGATTGGGAAGGAGCGGCCGAAAAGGCGTCGCAGCATTGGCCGAAGTGCCACACAACCCTCATACCTTCGGCTTGGGTTATCTGCCCACCAAAGAGGACTGGGTGAGAAAGGGAAAGGAAATGGCCGGAAGAGCCAGAGCAAAGCAGGCTGGGAAGCCTTTTGAATTAATGCATAGGCCCATCCAGGGTACCCTGAACGGACGCTTCGTCCGGAGGGAGAGGACTTTCCATTTTGCGGCTTCCCAGAGCCGTGGCTAAACGCGAGAAGAAGAAGCGCGTGCCAGGTTTCGAGATCTTCTTCGACCTGCAACTATCCGGGGATGACGTTGCCACAGAGCAGACAGACCCATCAGCTTGAGGTTGAGAAGTGTAAGGCAGTGGACTCCGAGGGCGCTGCTGAAATTGAAATGGGGGTAGCATTGGCATGTCTACTTTCAGATCCTCCGATCGACCATAAGTGCTTGGGGGATAACTTCTCGGTTTCCATGATTGGGGATGAAACGGCTGCGAGCCTGCCAGCAACTATTTTGGACGCATCTATTGCGCCCTCTCTCACTTGGCAATACGAGGAGGGATTTTTGTCTAGTAGCACCGAGTCAGGTAGTGAGCCGGAATCTGATTCCACCGAGTCTTGTGAGTCGGAATCAGGTTCCAGCTCGACTGAGTCTGAGTCTGGTACTCCTGGGGATGATAACCCGGATACCACAGTCCTGTCTAGGTCGTCTTTTTCCTTTTCATTTGAGTCTGTTGTAAATGAATCGGACGATTTGGATGTGCCTAATGAGAATCAAGCAACTGTGGTTTCTAAGTACTTTTCTGTGCCCTTGATTTATTGCATTAATTCAGACTTTCAAAACTTTGATGAAAACGACGAGGACGAAGTTCCTCCGGTTTTGCAACGTTTAATTGAGCAAGAGCAAGAAAGATTTGTTAAACCGTTAGTTGATGAAATCACTACCGTGAACATTGGTACTGAGGAGGACCCCCGGCTGGTCCAGATCGGGTCCACGTTGTCTTCGGAGGAACGCGAGCGCTTAGTCGCTTTATTAAAAGATTTCAAAGATGTTTTCGCGTGGTCCTACGAAGACATGCCTGGAATCGATCCTGAGATTGTACAGCATCGGATCCCCCTTGACCCCGAGGCCCGACCTGTCAGCAGAAAACTCAGGAGGATCCGCTAGGACTGGGCTCTCAAGATTAAGGAAGAGGTCACCAAGCAAATCGACGCAGGCTTCCTGCTGGTATCCGAATACCCGACTTGGTTGGCCAACATTGTTCCAGTGCCGAAGAAGAAAGATGGCAGGATCCGGGTATGTGTAGATTTCAGGGATTTGAACAGAGCTAGTCCGAAGGACGACTTTCCCTTGCCGCATATTGATGAGTTGGTGGATTTCACAGCAGAGCATGCTTTGCTCTCATTCATGGATGGCTTCTCAGGATATAACCAGATAGTGATGGCACCAGAAGACCGGGAAAAGACTGCGTTCACCACCCCATGGGGGACATACTGCTACAGAGTAATGCCGTTTGGGTTGAAGAATGCTGGAGCTACTTATCAACGGGCCGCGACCACGATATTACATGACATGATCCACAAAGAGGTTGAGGTGTACGTAGACGACATGATTGTCAAATCCAAAGAAAGAGAAGGCCACTACACCGCCTTGCACAAGTTTCTTCAAAGGATCAGGGAATTCCGGTTGCGGCTGAACCCTCAGAAGTGTACATTTGGTGTTACAGCGGGAAAAATGCTAGGGTTTCTGATTACACAAAGGGGCATCGAGGTCGACCCTTCCAAAATCAAGGCCATCTTAGAAATGCCACCACCAAGGACTGAAAATGAGGTGCGAGGCTTTCTGGGTAAAGTGCAATTCATAAGACGGTTTATTTCAAAATTAACCTTGACTTGTGAACCACTTTTTGGTCTCCTGAAGAAAGGAAAGAAATTCCATTGGGATGGCCGATGCCAAGCTGCTTTTGAACAGATTAAAGAATATTTACAGAACCCGCCCGTCTTGTCACCACCAGAACCGGGGAAACCGTTGATTTTGTATCTGTCAGTAACTGAGACCACAATGGGCTGCATGCTCGCGCAAGAATCAGAGGACAAGGTGGAGAGAGCCATCTACTATCGGAGCAAGAAGATGCTAGAGTATGAGACTCGTTATACACTGCTGGAGAAGGCTTGCCTAGCTTTGGTATGGGCTACCAGGAAGCTGCAGCACTACCTGTTAGCTCACTCCGTAATGTTGGTTTCACGACTTGATCCCATCAAATATCTTTTCGAGAAACCAGCACTTACGGATAGGCTAGCTCGTTGGTTGCTGTTGCTATCCGAATTTGATCTAAAATATGTGACACGCAAGTTAGTCAAAGGAAGAGCGGTAGCAGAGTTCCTTGCCGACCATCCAGTGAAAGAGGGTGAAGCAGTTGAGTATTTATTCCCAAATGAGGCCATTTTGCATATCGACGACGAAACTTGGACGATGTACTTCGACGGAGCATCAAATCAGCACGGGTATGGGATAGGAGTGTTGCTAATAGCACCCGACAATTCCCGTATCCCTCTAGCCTTCAAACTCCGATTCAAAGTCTCGAACAACGAAGCAGAATATGAGGCATGCATTGCCGGTCTAGAAGCAGCCCTAGAACTAGGGGCAAGACGGTTGGACGTCATCGGGGACTCGAACCTTATTGTGTCTCAAGCAAAAGAAGACTGGAAAGTAAAAGAGGAAAAGATGATGATGTATCACCAGACCTTGGACTTGCTAATTCCTCGGTTTAAGAAGCTAAACTTTGCTCGTCTACTAAGAGAGAACAACAGGTTCGCAGATTCTTTAGCAACTCTATCTTCCATGATAGACATCCCGTGTGGAGTCCGGATGCGTCCAGTCATCATTGACCAGAAATTTGCACCTGCCTACGAGTCGATTGCTGCTATAGATGAGGTTCAGGACGAAAACCCCTGGTATTACGACATTTAGAATTTCTTGGAGAAGGAAGCATACCCGCCAGGGGTGAATGCCAAAGACAAAAGCGCAATCCGGAGAATGGTCGTTCAGTTCATCATCTGTGGGGGTAAGCTGTATAAGAGGGGCCATCTGGGAATGCATAAGCTGTGTGTTGATGCCGAAGAGTCAAAGCGTCTGATGGAAGCCATCCATGGAGGGGAATGCGGCGCACATATGAATGGAGTAATACTGGCACGGAAGATCCTCAGACAGGGTTACTCTGGTCCACCATGGAGGAGGATTGTATTGGTTTTGTCCGACGATGCCACAAATGTCAAATTCATGCAAATCGCATGAACATTCCGCCATCAAAACTGTACAACATGACTTCGCCATGGCCATTTTCAGTTTGGGGAATTGACGTGATCAAGGCTGTCACTCCGAAGGGGTCGAATGGACATGAGTTCATCCTGGTTGCGATAGATTATTTTACAAAGTGGATTGAGGCCCAATCTTATGCGGTGTTGAAAGCTTCACATGTTGCGAAGTTTATCAGAAACAACATCATCTGTCGCTACGGAGTCCCAAATGAGGTTATTTCAGATAACGGTTCCCACTTCAAGAATGAGGTGATCGATTTGTTGGAAAAATACAACGTGGCTTTTCATAAGTCCTCTACCTATCGGCCGCAGACCAATGGAGCGGTTGAGGCCGCCAACAAGAATATCAAGCACATACTGCAGAAGATGGTGGAAACCTACCGGGACTGGCCAGATAAGCTGCCGTTTGCTCTGTGGGGCTACCGGACTTCAATCAGAACTTCTACTGGGGCGACTCCGTATTTATTGGTTTATGGGATGGAGGCCGTTCTACCTATCGAGATTGAGGTTCCGTCATTGCGGGTACTAGCTGAGTGTCAAATAGCCGAAGCGGATTGGCAACAGAGCAGATTTGAGGAACTCATGCTCTTTGATGAGAGAAGATTGAAAGCACTGCACCATGTTCAGGGTTATCAACGCAAAATCGCCCGGGCTTTCAACAAGAAGGTTAAGTCCAGGAATTTAAAAGAAGGAGATTTGGTGCTCAAGGACAACCGAGCTCCCATTCACGACCCAAGGGGCAAGTTCAGACCCAATTGGACTGGTCCCTACATCATCAAGACAATCTGGTCAGGTGGAGCCGTGGTTCTGATGGATCTAGATGGCCTAGAGTTCTCCCAACCGATCAACATGGACAAGTTGAAGAAATATTACCCTTGAGAGGCTCGCTAGACCGAAAACCCGAAAGGGCGACCTAGGCAAAACTCAGAGCACAAAAAAATTTGAAACTACAAAAACTGAGCTCGCAAGGTTGAAAACACGCAAATGGCGGCCTTGGCAAAAGTTAGAGCATAAAAGGAGAGTGAAAATACCCGAGCGAACCTGAGCCTGAACTACGTAAGGCTTGATTCCCATCTTTGGGATACGTAGGCAACTTCATCCTAAAGTTCAGCCATAAACTTTTCCCCGATCAACTTTGTCCATTTTGATCATCTCAGTCATCTTTGTCCATCAGCATTTATCGCGATCTCCAGTATAGTGCTATTCAGACTAGGGACAACTTTCTGTTGCCACACAGTGCCGCGGTACTATTCAGACTAGGGGCAACTTTCCAGTTGCAGGAATCCGGGGTTGTGCATCTCAGTGACAGATCTCAGGCGTGTCCAGTTCTGATCCATATCGAAAATAGTTTTGAAAAGTTTTAATAAAAGTCGACTTTGTTCAAATTAATCTGTTTACAACTAAGACCATTTTTGGACCAAAGCGGAAAATTTTCAGTACCCACAACCTTCAATTTCATTGATTTCAAAACAGAGTTCTCCTGCTCTTGCATACAAATTGAAGTTGCTTTTTTATTACATTCATAAAGAAAACTTGAAAGTACTGGTAAAGCAATAAATTTGGGGCATAGATAAGTCAGGTGTTCCTACGCCCCCTCCCAGAGCTGGTTGAAGCCTCTGATGCCAAGCTGGGCCCGACCTGTGCCTCCTCATTGAGCCAATCCCAGCACTCGTCAGACAAAGTGCAACTGAAAGTAGGAGCGGGGGCCAGGAGCTCTCTAGTCCTCCAGGCTGTGGCATACCGGGCAAGCTGTGCACCTCGGACCGAGAAAGCAGCCGGGTACTCAATCCCCTCTGGCGGGCAAGTCTGATCATGACCGAATTGGCGCAGGAACCGGAACGGAAAGTAGAACACACAGTGGGTCAGACCAATCAACTGGATCCCGATCAGCCGGGACATGCTATAGCTCATTGCCGGGAGATTGAGCCAAGGACAACGCCAAGCAATGCGATCTGCAGACAAATTGCACATCCAGTCAAACCACCACCTTTCATCAGGGGCATCGACTAGGCGCTGTCGAAAGAAATAGCCTCGAGCTGAGTAGGCTGGGCAAGAGTCCACAACCTGCAATTTGTCCATCAACCATACCTGGGGAGGGATGAAAAATGAGAGAATAAAGAATAGAGAGATGTACGGTGAGAGAAAAGTGAGAAAAGGGTTTTTGTGAGAAAAACCGAGCCTGAGGGCCGAGTGATGTGAGCAAATACATATGCAAGATTGGGTGGGAAACATTACCTGCAGCAGCAGTGGACTCCCAGCAAATCTGGTCGTCTCCCGGCGATAGATAGCATCCAAGCCCATCAGCGTCTCAGCCAATGTCATGACGACGCAGCTCTTTCCTTCTTTCGAGCCTTGAGCAACTTCAATCAGACGAATGCTAGGTCCACCAAAGCCTGGGGCAAGCAAAAAGTGGGATAGCATACACAAGCAAAGGGCATGTTGCCGGAAACCTTGCCAATAATGGTTGCTGCGGTCACCAGCATCAGAAAAGCGATGAATCAAACCGAGGATATCCAGTTCCCCATTATAGATCAGAGACCGAGCATCATGCGCGGTGAGTCCACACATCCGCCCTAAAGCTTGGGCGTTGCCAAAGCGGAACTGGGGCAAGATCTCTTCATGACATTCAGATTCCATCAAAACTTGAAAATCTTCAAAAGTTGGACATACCTCTTGCCCGCCAAAGCTAAAGACATGCGTCACCGGGTTCCAAAACCTCGCCGCGGCATGGAGGAAAGGAAGGTGCAGCGGAGTACGGCTCAGCGTGAATAGTGCATTCAACCCGAAACCCCGGAAGTTCAACTTCTCCGAGCCATCTAGAGAAGCAATCCAAGATGTGAGATTTTCGACGAGAAACGCCTCCATTTTTGTGCAAAACTAAGATGAATTGAATGAACCACGGAGCTAAGGCTTTTAAAGAGGAGAAGACACTATTCGGGGGACACGTGTCAAAAATTTGACGGTTGCTGAGCTAAGTGGCCGGCCGGCCACCTTTTCTGGCAGGCCGGCCATTTCTTTTTCAAAACCTGGCCGGTGGCCTCCCCTTTGCAATAAAAGTGGCCGGCCATGCTCCAATGTGTGTCTTTAGCCCTGTTTTACCCTCCAGGAGGAAGTTTCAAGCATTTCCATGCAACGGGTGTGTCGAAGGCCGCCATTTCCCTCTGTTTCGGATACGTTCCGTTGCCCAGATCGTCCGAAGTACACTTTGTTTTGTTAAGTTTTGTTTATCGAGTTGTCGTTTTGCTTATCGAGTTGTTTGTCGAGCTGTCGTGTTTCGTGTTTTTGAGTTGTTACTCTTTGTTTAAGCAATTTTTGTTTGAGTCTTGTTTATTGAGTTGTCAACACTGTTGTGTTTTGCTTATCGAGTTGTAAACTTGCTAAGGTTTTGTTATATCTTAGAAAGTTAAGTTGTTGCATCGGTTCACTACCTGACTGGGCAAATGCACAATGCACATTTCCATTCAATCTCATTATGGTGCAAAATGATGCGATATGAGGCTAAGAGTTCAAAATACAACACTTTTTCAAAAGCTGTTTCATTCCATCATGCTTCGTTTGTTACAACATTTTACAAACAAGGGCACAAATTTTACAAAAAAAATAAAACTGCCTAACAACATACAATGTGCTACAACTACTAGCAAAAAGGTAAACAAAGCAGGGAACAGCCGCATCTATGCTCTCAAGAGAAGGAATAAGAGGCCCTCTTCGTCCTCTTCTGTGGAACGGACCCTGTACCATCATCACCATCATCCGAATCGGAGCTGTCATCCTCGGGATCCCCCTCAGCCTCGCCTCCACTCCCGAACCAGGACCGGAACCCTCCTCTCTGTCAGCAGATGTCTCCGACTGACGATCTGCAACCTCCTCCTCCTCATCCTCACCGGCTCCTCCTCTAAAATGTGTGCTCTGCGTCTGCGAGACAACCCCCCTCCTCGCGCTCCTCGAAAAGGCCTGGATGGCCCAGCTCCTCGAAAAGGCCCAGATGGCCCAGCTCCTCGAAAAGGCCCAGATGGTCCACCTCCCCGAGAAGGCCCGGGTGGCCCGGCCTGCGGCTGAACATATACCGGGGGCATCTGAGAATAAAGAGTTCAATTTGAATACATCAGTTTGAATATGTACATCAGATGCAGATACAAGAGAACTACATGAAGTGGGTACATGTAAATACAGTGTGTAAGTGGGGTGTGTGTCAGATGTGCTCTACACAAGTAGCCTATCAATGCAGTAGAATGTTCAAAATCAGCATATCATCAGAAGTATGATAAATGCCAGAAAACTAAAGGGCACCTGGAAGCCCATGATGGACAACTGCGCCTCCCTCCGCAGGACCATCCCCTCAAGTGAGGCTACCATCTCGAGCACCTGATCTATGTACTCAACGGGGGGCTGCAGATGCAAAGGCAAGGGTATCAGTAAAGGAATGAACGTCCAAGTATCTGAGTAATGAATCAAAGCTGTAAAACATACCGGTGGTGAGTCGGGGTCTCTGACATATCGGTGGCCAGGCATCGGAGGCTCTATCGGGATCGGAATCGGAGAGGTAGTCCCATATTGCCACCCCATCAGCTCAGTCGGCATATCCGGCCATCCAGGATGAGGATGAGTCGGAGGAATCGGGGGAACCAATCCACCCCCACCTCTAGATGTACCAGCCCTGCTGGTGGAAGGGGCGTCTGCAGCCCGAGCCTGGGCCTGGCTCGAAGATGGCATACCAGCAGGCCTCATCGTCGGAGTACGACTCCCGTCAATGGAGGCATCAGGTATATGTGACGGTAAGTAGCATAATCCCCCTCCTCAAGATGAAGTAAGGCATCAGTACCCAGCATAGCACTAACAACATCCCGGGAAGAGAGCCTATCAGCAATCCGCATACCAACTGGGGGTGCTGAGGGAGGGTCCTGAGAAGTATAGCCCCATACCTGACGCAAGAAGCGCTCCCCCAGAAACCAGGCCCTACCAACTGGCCCTTCGAATAGGATCCTGTACTGGGAGGCACCCCGCCCTCCGGCAAACTGGAATCGGAGACCTTCACCTAAGGGCGCCCAGGGCTGCCATGTGATCTGCGGATAACCGATGCATAAACCAATCAGAAATCGGGAAAGTACAAGACAAATCAAAGATGAAAACAGAAAGGACTGAGAGTTCTGAAATACCTCCGTCGACCGCACCGTGTCGAAGTACTGCCGTAGATAAAGGAGAGACTCCCGAGGTCTCGGCCGGTGCTGGCCCTCGAATACAAGTGAATACGGGGTCACGAGGGGCCCCTCTACCACCAACTCCGGGGCTAATGTCGGGAAGTACACATAGACCCATAACTGTGGAAAACAGTGCAGAATGTAAATGCAAAGTGCTGAGGGCAAAATACAGAGTGTAGAGTGCGCCGTGTGTGCAATGTACGAGTAATGAGGAGCAGAAATGTAAATCAAGAGGGCAGAAAGTACCTCCTAGGCTCTCCAATAGCCGCCAAGTAAGTCCCCCCGTCCGCGGGAGGTCGCACTCATGTAGCAGTAAAGAGTAGCCAAGCCGGCGCCACCCCAATCATACCGTCTGACCTGTGATAGGTCCACCAAAGCACTCAACAGATATAGCCCAACAGTGTTCCCCCTATCGGTAAACAAAGTAGTCCCGAAGAGGAACATCAAAAAACCACGGGCATACTGTGCTGCCTCCTCAGGAGTCCCGGGCTCCATCTCCACCCTCCGAAAATGGGAAGAGAACCAGGTGTATCGGACTCTGCCCGAAGATCTATCAACAGGCGGGCGAGCCCCCAGTAAATATATCCAAGCGGCCTCCCACTGGCCCATGTCCTCGTCGTAAGGGATGGGCCAACCTCCCACGTCAAGGCCAGTCAATACGGCAAAGTCAAGCGGGGTCATAGTCAAGTCCCCTGTGGTAGAAAAATGGAAGGAGTTGGTGGTGTCCCACCATCTCTCCACCAAGGCGGCCATCAACGTCCTCCTGGCAGGACAACGAGATAGCCCAGTGTAGAAGGGCCCGAACCCCACCAAGTCAACTAAATCCCGGACAGCCTCCGGGAGCTCGGCATACCAATCTCTCGCCGCGGTAGAGCCATATCCCCGCACAGTGCGAGAAGTCACCTGCATTCAGAATGAATACATGTTTCAGCATAAAATGAATAAGCTGCGTGCAAATAAAATGAATAAGCTGCGTGCAAATAAAATAAATAGGCTGCGTGCAAAGTAAAGTAAGTGAGCCGCGTGTTCAGAATCAGTGTGTGCTGCGTGTTCACCTTCAATTTGGGCTGTGTGTTCAGAAAATCAGTGTTTGGGCTGCGTGTTCAACTCTCAATCAGTGTGTGCTGCGTGTTCACCTTCAATTCGGGCTGTGTGTTCAGAAAATCAGTGTTTGGGCTGCGTGTTCAACCCTCAATCAGTGTGTGTTGCGTGTTCACCTTCAATTCGAGCTGTGTGTTCAGAAAATCAGTGTTTGGGCTGCGTGTTCAACTCTCAATCAGTGTGTGCTGCGTGTTCACTTCAATTCGGACTGTGTGTTCAGAAAATCAGTGTTTGGGCTGCGTGTTCAACTCTCAATCAGTGTGTGCTGCATGTTCACCTTCAATTCGAACTGTGTGTTCAGAAAATCAGTGTTTGGGCTGCGTGTTCAACTCTAAATCAGTGTGTGCTGCGTGTTCACCTCTAGTTCGGGCTGTGTGCTCAGAAAATCAGTGCTTGGGCCGTGTGTTCAATTCTCAACCAGTGTGTGCCGTGTGTTCACAATCAATTTACGGGCTGAGTGTTCAGAAATTCAAGTGATTGAACCGTGTGTTCAGAATGCAAACAGAATGCATGAAAAATTCATAATATGTTGCAGAAAAGGTAAGAACGAAGTAAATACCTCTCGTGCCTCATAGGAGAGGTGATACTCTGGCTCCCGCAGAAGGAGATCCCCAGGTGCTCGCTCGTCGAAATCGGTGAAGTGATAGAAAACAGCCCGCGGAAGAATATGTGCCGGTGGGTCGTACCTCTCGGGTATGAAGGGTCGAACCCTCGGAGGCAGAGCCATGATATCGGGATCACCTCCGGCGTCCGGAGGACCTCCACCGTGGGGGAAATGACCAGCCATTTCAGAAAATCTGCAAAAAGGGGCAAAAATGAGCAAAAATGAGCCAAAATTGGAAAAAGTCAACAAAAGTCAACTCCCGAGAAAATCTTCCAAATATTGAGACAAACTCACCTCAAGTGGCGAAAATGAGAAAAGAAGCCCCGAAATCAAAATTTAATCGGTTCAAAGTGCTTAAAACTGAAAGATTTCGCGAAAACAACTTGCGTGGGACGTTGGAAAACGCGTATAAGCACAGATCTGAGGGAGAAAATGGTTTGGGAAGCTAGAGGAGATGATTTCGGAGCTGCACTTGTGAGCACAAAGTGTTTGGATGAGTGGATTTAAAGAAAAGAGGGTGAAGTACAAAATTGCCCCGAATTTGGCAAAGTGGCCGGCCGGCCACTTTTTCTGGCAGGCCGGCCATTCCCTTTTCAAAAACTGGCCGATGGCCTCCCTCTCCCAATAAAGATGGCCGGTGGTGCTCCCCACATGCCCCCCAAGGTCCCTGCAAATTTTGGGGAGGATTGGATTCCCCGGGACCTGAAAAAGTACAAGAGAAGTGCACTTTCTGTCGCGAAATCGCTCCGCCGGAACCTCAGCTTCAACTTCCGATGCGTGTCTCATCATTACTCATCGAAAGTGAGATATATCCTTTTGAACATGTTGTAACCTCTCCGGGAGGTGAACCGGAGGCCGCGATCGAGTCGCCCTCACCGAAGCGCGCATTTCCTTGCTCGTTGTTTTGTGAGAAACATACATCATGGTTTACGCTTGTTCTGCATTATCATGCACGTAACTTGCATTCTCATGCACATACTTGCATTGTTATGCACGTCTCTTTGATATCACCAAGACTCCGTGCTTAAACTCGCGTTGTCACGCGCGTTTCTTCCCGCATTACGATGCACTTTTCCATCGACACCGCGATTGTCTGCATTCGATATCACATTGAACATATGTTGTTAGATATGTTGTGCTTGTTGAGTTTCTTTCTTTTGCAGGCACGATATTGTATGTACGGTTCATTTGAAGCTGGTGCGACCAGACGAATCGCGCAGGTATCATATCTTCTCCGTGTGAGACGCGACGAGAATTGAATAATTCTCTGCATTCCTAACTGCATGAAATGTAGTTGTTGCTTTGCATTCTTGCTTAAAACTGTTGCATCTATTTGCGAATACTTGCTTCATTACAGCTCATGCATTTGCATGATCATCAAGTCACATCTGGCCTTGTGCATACCGTTTTGCATTTTGCCCCCCGCCTGCGGGCACATCTCTGTTTATCTCACCTGTTTGTCTAAGTCTTCGGCCTTGTCAAAAATGGGTCGTCTCTGGGCTTGGTGATGTTGCATATCGTGCTCATTCAGAGGTTTCAGAGTCTCGGCTGCGAGCCTTGCCTCCGGACTTCCGGACTCTTTCATACTTTGCCTCGGTTTGTGAACCAGGCTCAGTTTTCTCTTTTTCTCTTCCAGAAGGGAGGGAGAGGTCTCGTAGATCATCTCTCAGTGGCCGTAGGCTACGTTTCGTGGTCGTAGGCCATTTTGCCCGTTTGGAGTCCGGTTTTTGGTTTTTCGGAGCCGTTGGCCGTGTGCCTCGGTTCGGGACCGCTTAACCACCTCCGTTTGCTCCGGTTTTTGGCATGCATCTTATTTACTCCCTTTTGAGGGACACTGTGGTCCGAGAGACCAACTTCGTGGTCGAACACCACTTCCGGTGCCTAACAGTCAGTTTTCGGGGCCTCGGGCTGCGCGCTTCGGCCCCCGAACCTTCATTTTGCATCGGTTTGGGCTCATTTTTGGTGGAGACCTTATTTTCACTGTTAGGAAGGTTGTAGAAGGGTGGGAGGCCAGTAATTGTTCTGACAACTAGTTTTATTCCTCCATCACCCTCCGTCGCCCGTTTTTCTCACTTGAAAGCCAATGTTGACCACCATAAGGCCACTTTTTCTAGCCCTAAACCACATATTTGTGTTGTACACACCTGGGAGGCCACCAATATCACATGGCCGGCCAGTAATTGTGTGTGACCCTTTTGAACCCCTCCTAAAAGTGGCCTTTTCTCTCTCCTGGTTCACTTTCTCCAGTTTTTGACCACATGGTTTGTTGTGCACACATGGAAGGCCCTCTTTTTGGCATGGCCGGCCATTAATCTTCATTGACCCTTGGCCAGCCGGCCATGGGGAAGCCGGCCGGCCACCTAAACCCTAGAAAAGCAGCCGCTATAATCCCCCCACCCCTTGTTCCTTTCAAATGTACCCTCTGTTTCCCCCCAGATTTTGTATCCGGGGGGCCAACTTTTTGGGGGGAAATTTGAATTCCATTTCCCCTCCTTTTCTCCCCCCTCTTTTGCCTATATAACCAGCACTCCTAGCTGTGTTTAGGGGTTGGAAAAATTGCCTAAAAGCTTTGCATACATACACCTTCCTCTCCTTCTCTTCCAACCTTCAAACCCTCAAGCCCTACACCCTTTACTCTACAAGCCATAGCACCATACCTCCAACCTCCATTCCAGCCACTTGGAGCTATTTTCTAGAGCTGAGGAGCAACATTTCTTGGTCCAAAGGCTGTCAAAGATTTGGTCTTCAAGGGTAAGTCTTCTCCTCCCTCTTTCTTGCCTTATTTTGCTCAATATATTAGCCATACTTGCTTACATATTTGGGCTCCGACCCTAACTGAAAATAGCATTATTTTGAGCTTCGTTTCATGTTTGTTTAAGGGCCTCTCCCTGTTTGAGGCTTCATTTTTACACTTGCTTCTTTACCTCTCTTGTATGCCTCTTTCTTGCATAGTATTTTAGGCTCATTTGTAAATTGTTTTGAGCTTGGTTATAAACTGCAACATGGCTTATTTTGAGCCCTTCTTCAACATTGTTGAAGGGCTCTTCACTGTTTGAGGGTTCCTTTTGTCACTTGCCTCTTTATCCCTCTTTTGGCCTTATTTTTGCATGTTTTGATATCCCCTTGTGCTTGTATTTTTGGGCTCTGATCCGAACTATAAATAGCCTTATCTTGACCCCCTCTTCATGTTTGATCAAGGGACTTTTGCTATTTGAAGCTCCCTTTTTGCTCTTTGTGTTTAAACCTCTTTTTGGGCCTTACTTTGCATAGTATTTTAAGCTTGCATGCGCACTGTTTTGGGTTTGGTCACTAACTGTAAAATACCATGTTTTGGGCCCCTATTCAACTTTGTTGAAGGGCCTCTGTTTGAGGCCAGAAACCATCTCTTGCTTCTTCGTCTCCCTTTTGGCCCATTTCTTGCATAATAGTTCAGCCATACTTGTGTTTGTTTTCGTGCTTGTTGTAAACTGTAAAGTGCTTCATTTTGAGCCCCTCTTCAAATTGTTGAAGGGCTCTTGGCCATTTAGGGCCAGAAGCTGCTACTTGCTTCATTATCTCTCTTACGGGGCCATTTTTACATGCGAGCTTAGTCCTATTTGTGTTCACTGTTTGGCCTTGCTTAAAACTGTAAATATGCTTGTATTGGGACTGTCTTGATTCTGTCTTCACACTTCATGTTCAAATAACGCATGCTTTGCATAGCCATAGGTCATTCCATGTACCTATTTCATGTTTCGGGTCTCATTGCATGTATCGGGTGCCATGTTTCCATGTTTTGGGGCTGTTTTGCATCATATTTTGCTACTGAAATTTGCATGCTAGTATGCCATATTCCATGCCTTGCCATGCTTTGTTAGAGTGGCATTTGGTGCCTTAGGGTCGGTCCTCGGTTTACGTGCACGTGTGCACGCATCTCGAGTGTCTCATTTTCATCTAATGGCCTCCTATGTGAGTGTGGCCGAGGTCCCTTGTGCTGGTGTAAGCCCATTATGCATTGTGTATGCTATTTCATTTCACAGCATTGTGTATGCTAGGTTGTATATTAGCGCATTGTGTATGCCATGTTACCTCGTGCATCGTGTATGCCATTTCATAGTATTGTGCATGTTAGGTTGTATCTTAGTTGCATCCATGCATGTCATGCATATTGCATTGTGTTTGGGATAGGAGTTAGCCCGAGCACGGGAAACGAGGTACGTTTTGTACTCCGAGTGACGGAACGTGTCTCAATTCCCCAGTCACCGACACTCCGGATAGTCCATGATGGAGTTAGGTCTTAGTTGTATTTTCATGTGCATTCACTCCATATTGAGTTGTGCAATTCGACTCCTCGGCCATCATGCATCGAGATGCGTGATTGGTGGCACGAGGATCGAGGCATGCGTACATGTGTGAAAATACTTTGCCATGCCCCTCTGTTGCTCTCTGTTACAGCAAATCAAGAATCAGCAGCCTTCCGAAGCTTGGCACGCATTCCAAGAATAATTGCAAACAGAGGCTAATTGGGGCATCGCCATGGATTTCCGCGCAAAGGCAACCCGAGCATACACCATTCATCATCCGGAGAAGAGTCGAGACAGTCCCTGGCTTGCATGCCAATTTAATGCTTTCCTAGTTAAATTTGTTAATTAATTAGGGTTTTGTACATATTTGGACTGTATTATTTATTCGGACTATACTATTCATTTGGGACTGTATATTATTTTATTCGGACCCTCTGCGCGAGGGCAATGTTGTAATAAGTGTGCGTGAGTGTGATGTATATCTTCCAACCCCACGTCTTTCTTCCCTTTTATTTACCCGCTTATGATGGTTAGATTAGGGCATGTTTCAATTAGCATACAGTATGATAGCATGTTTGCATTCATTCATCTGTTTTGCATGCACCGGGCTCGGCGCATCATACTAACTGCATTTGTATTTCAATTCCAAGCTGAATACTTGTTAGCCTTTGCATCTCATATGCCATGTTTAGAATAGCCGAGCCTCCTATAGTTGCATTTTTGCATGTGTTGCATTAGGCATTTCTGTATACTTATGATCATGCATGGATTTCTAATCAGTTTCTGTTTTGGCTTGGAGTACTCGGTGAGTTTTTATGCTTTAGCATCCTTGCATGCGTGTGAGTGACTGCCATGAATAGCATGCTTACCATGAGGCTAACTACTTATGTGATATAAC